>CAWWDY010000904.1:0-61357 GCA_963942605.1 Poecilus cupreus | reverse complement strand
TTTATCATAAATCGCCGTTTCACACGAAAGAAACATGAATTTATCAGTTTGAATAGTTGAAAACAGCGTTTTTCTATGTTTTTGCAAGTTTAAAACAGCAATTTTATCGTCATTTCTCATAAATCGCCGTTTCGCACGACAGAAACCTGAATTTATCAGTTTGAATAGTTAAAAACAGCGTTTTTCTATGTTTTTGCAAGTTTAAAACAGCAATTTTATCGTCATTTCTCATAAATCGCCGTTTCGCACGGAAGAAACCTGAATTTATCAGTTTGAGTAGTTAAAAACAGCGTTTTTCTATGTTTTTGCAAGTTTAAAACAGCAATTTTATCGTCATTTCTCATAAATCGCCGTTTCACAACGAAAGAAACATGAATTTGGCAGTTTAAATAGTTCAAAACAGCGTTTTTCTATGTTTTTGCAAGTTTAAAACAGCAATTTTATCGTCATTTCTCATAAATCGCCGTTTCACACGAAAGAAACCTGAATTTATCAGTTTGAATAGTTAAAAACAGCGTTTTTCTATGTTTTTGCAAGTTTAAAACAGCAATTTTATCGTCATTTTTCATTAATCGCAGTTTCGCACGAAAGAAACATGAATTTGTCAGTTTGAATAGTTAAAAACAGCGTTTTTCTATGTTTTTGCAAGTTTAAAACAGCAATTTTATCGTCATTTCTCATAAATCGCCGTTTCGCACGAAAGAAACCTGAATTTATCAGTTTGAGTAGTTAAAAACAGCGTTTTTCTATGTTTTTGCAAGTTTAAAACAGCAATTTTATCGTCATTTCTCATAAATTGCCGTTTCACACGAAAGAAACATGAATTTGTCGGTTTGAATAGTTCAAAACAGCGTTTTTCTATGTTTTTGCAAGTTTAAAACAGCAATTTTATCGTCATTTCTCATAAATCGCCGTTTCACACGAAAGAAACATGAATTTGTCAGTATAAATAGTTCAAAACAGCGTTTTTCAAAGTTTTTGCAAGTTTAAAACAGCAGTTTTATCGTGATTTCACAAAAATCCACCGTTTTGAACGAAAGAAACCTGAATTTATCAGTTTGAATAGTTTAAAACAGCGTTTTTCTATGTTCTTGCAAGTTCAAAACAGCAATTTTATCGTCATTTATCATAAATCGCCGTTTCACACGAAAGAAACATGAATTTATCAGTTTGAATAGTTGAAAACAGCGTTTTTCTATGTTTTTGCAAGTTTAAAACAGCAATTTTATCGTCATTTCTCATAAATCGCCGTTTCGCACGACAGAAACCTGAATTTATCAGTTTGAATAGTTAAAAACAGCGTTTTTTCTATGTTATTGCAAGTTTAAAACAGCAATTTTATCGTCATTTCTCATAAATCGCCGTTTCGCACGAAAGAAACCTGAATTTATCAGTTTGAGTAGTTAAAAACAGCGTTTTTCTATGTTTTTGCAAGTTTAAAACAGCAATTTTATCGTCATTTCTCATAAATTGCCGTTTCACACAAAAAAAAACATGAATTGTCAGTTTGAATAGTTCAAAACAGCGTTTTTCTATGTTTTTGCAAGTTTAAAACAGCAATTTTATCGTCATTTCTCATAAATCGCCGTTTCACACGAAGAAACATGAATTTGTCAGTATAAATAGTTCAAAACAGCGTTTTTCAAAGTTTTTGCAAGTTTAAAACAGCAGTTTTATCGTGATTTCACAAAAATCCACCGTTTTGAACGAAAGAAACCTGAATTTATCAGTTTGAATAGTTTAAAACAGCGTTTTTCTATGTTTTTGCAAGTTCAAAACAGCAATTTTATCGTCATTTATCATAAATCGCCGTTTCACACGAAAGAAACATGAATTTATTAGTTTGAATAGTTGAAAACAGCGTTTTTTTCTATGTTTTTGCAAGTTTAAAACAGCAATTTTATCGTCATTTCTCATAAATCGCCGTTTCGCACGACAGAAACCTGAATTTATCAGTTTGAATAGTTAAAAACAGCGTTTTTCTATGTTTTTGCAAGTTTAAAACAGCAATTTTATCGTCATTTCTCATAAATCGCCGTTTCGCACGGAAGAAACCTGAATTAATCAGTTTGAGTAGTTAAAAACAGCGTTTTTTTCTATGTTTTTGCAAGTTTAAAACAGCAATTTTATCGTCATTTCTCATAAATCGCCGTTTCACACGAAAGAAACATGAATTTGGCAGTTTAAATAGTTCAAAACAGCGTTTTTCTATGTTTTTGCAAGTTTAAAACAGCAATTTTATCGTCATTTCTCATAAATCGCCGTTTCACACGAAAGAAACCTGAATTTATCAGTTTGAATAGTTTAAAAACAGCGTTTTTCTATGTTTTTGCAAGTTTAAAACAGCAATTTTATCGTCATTTTTCATTAATCGCAGTTTCGCACGAAAGAAACATGAATTTGTCAGTTTGAATAGTTAAAAACAGCGTTTTTCTATGTTTTTGCAAGTTTAAAACAGCAATTTTATCGTCATTTCTCATAAATCGCCGTTTCGCACGAAAGAAACCTGAATTTATCAGTTTGAGTAGTTAAAAAACAGCGTTTTTTCTATGTTTTTGCAAGTTTAAAACAGCAATTTTATCGTCATTTCTCATAAATTGCCGTTTCACACGAAAGAAACATGAATTTGTCGGTTTGAATAGTCAAAACAGCGTTTTTTCTATGTTTTTGCAAGTTTAAAACAGCAATTTATCGTCATTTCTCATAAATCGCCGTTTCACACGAAAGAAACATGAATTTGTCAGTAAAATAGTTCAAAACAGCGTTTTTCAAAGTTTTTGCAAGTTTAAAACAGCAGTTTTATCGTGATTTCACAAAAATCCACCGTTTTTGAACGAAAGAAACCTGAATTTATCAGTTTGAATAGTTTAAAACAGCGTTTTTCTATGTTTTTGCAAGTTCAAACAGCAATTTTATCGTCATTTATCATAAATCGCCGTTTCACACGAAAGAAACATGAATTTATCAGTTTGAATAGTTGAAAACAGCGTTTTTCTATGTTTTTGCAAGTTTAAAACAGCAATTTTATCGTCATTTCTCATAAATCGCCGTTTCGCACGACAGAAACCTGAATTTATCAGTTTGAATAGTTAAAAACAGCGTTTTTTCTATGTTTTTGCAAGTTTAAAACAGCAATTTTATCGTCATTTCTCATAAATCGCCGTTTCGCACGGAAGAAACCTGAATTAATCAGTTTGAGTAGTTAAAAACAGCGTTTTTCTATGTTTTTGCAAGTTTAAAACAGCAATTTTATCGTCATTTCTCATAAATCGCCGTTTCACACGAAAGAAACATGAATTTGTCAGTTTAAATAGTTCAAAACAGCGTTTTTCTATGTTTTTGCAAGTTTAAAACAGCAATTTTATCGTCATTTCTCATAAATCGCCGTTTCACACGAAAGAAACCTGAATTTATCAGTTTGAATAGTTAAAAACAGCGTTTTTCTATGTTTTTGCAAGTTTAAAACAGCAATTTTATCGTCATTTTTCATTAATCGCAGTTTCGCACGAAAGAAACATGAATTTGTCAGTTTGAATAGTTAAAACAGCGTTTTTTCTATGTTTTTGCAAGTTTAAAACAGCAATTTTATCGTCATTTCTCATAAATCGCCGTTTCACACGAAAGAAACATGAATTTGTCAGTTTGAATAGTTCAAAACAGCGTTTTTCTATGTTTTTGCAAGTTTAAAACAGCAATTTTATCGTCATTTCTTATAAATCGCCGTTTCGCACGAAAAAAACATGAACTTATCAGTTTGAATAGTTGAAAACTGCGTTTTTCTATGTTTTTGCAAGTTTAAAACAGCAATTTTATCGTCATTTCTCATAAATCGCCGTTTCGCACGAAAGAAACCTGAATTTATCAGTTTGAGTAGTTAAAAACAGCGTTTTTCTATGTTTTTGCAAGTTTTAAAACAGCAATTTTATCGTCATTTTTCATAAATCGCCGTTTCGCACGAAAGAAACATGAATTTGTCAGTTTGAATAGTTAAAAACAGCGTTTTTTCTATGTTTTTGCAAGTTTAAAACAGCAATTTTATCGTCATTTCTCATAAATCGCCGTTTCGCACGAAAGAAACATGAATTTATCAGTTTGAATAGTTGAAAACAGCGTTTTTCTATGTTTTTGCAAGTTTAAAATAGCAATTTTATCGTCATTTCTCATAAATCGCCGTTTCGCACTAAAGAAACATGAATTTATCAGTTTGAATAGTTCAAAACAGCGTTTTTCTATGTTTTTGCAAGTTTAAAACAGCAGTTTTGTCGTCATTTCTCATAAATCGCCGTTTCACACGAAAGAAACATGAACTTATCAGTTTGAATAGTTGAAAACTGCGTTTTTCTATGTTTTTGCAAGTTTAAAACAGCAATTTTATCGTCATTTCTCATAAATCGCCGTTTCGCACGAAAGAAACCTGAATTTATCAGTTTGAGTAGTTAAAAACAGCGTTTTTCTATGTTTTTGCAAGTTTAAAACAGCAATTTTATCGTCATTTCTCATAAATCGCCGTTTCACACGAAAGAAACATGAATTTGTCAGTTTGAATAGTTCAAAACAGCGTTTTTCTATGTTTTTGCAAGTTTAAAACAGCAATTTTATCTTCATTTCTCATAAATCGCCGTTTCACACGAAAGAAACTTGAATTTATCAGTTTGAATAGTTAAAAACAGCGTTTTTTCTATGTTTTTGCAAGTTTAAAACAGCAATTTTATCGTCATTTCTCATAAATCGCCGTTTCGCACGACAGAAACCTGATTTATCAGTTTAAATAGTTAAAAACAGCGTTTTTCTATGTTTTTGCAAGTTTAAAACAGCAATTTTATCGTCATTTCTCATAAATCGCCGTTTCGCACGAAAGAAACCTGAATTTATCAGTTTAAGTAGTTAAAAACAGCGTTTTTCTAAGTTTTTGCAAGTTTAAAACAGCAATTTTATCGTCATTTCTCATAAATCGCCGTTTCACACGAAAGAAACATGAATTTGTCAGTTTGAATAGTTCAAAACAGCGTTTTTCTATGTTTTTGCAAGTTTAAAACAGCAGTTTTATCGTCATTTCTCATAAATCGCCGTTTCGCACGAAAGAAACATGAATTTATCAGTTTGAATAGTTGAAAACAGCGTTTTTCTATGTTTTTGCAAGTTTAAAAATAGCAATTTTATCGTCATTTCTCATAAATCGCCGTTTCGCACGAAAGAAACATGAATTTATCAGTTTGAATAGTTCAAAACAGCGTTTTTCTATGTTTTTGCAAGTTTAAAACAGCAGTTTTGTCGTCATTTCTCATAAATCGCCGTTTCACACGAAAGAAACATGAACAGCAATTTTATCGTCATTTTTCATAAATCGCCGTTTCACACGAAAGAAACATGAATTTATCAGTTTGAATAGTTGAAAACAGCGTTTTTCTATGTTTTTGCAAGTTTAAAACAGCAATTTTATCGTCATTTCTCATAAATCGCCGTTTCGCACGATAGAAACCTGAATTTATCAGTTTGAATAGTTAAAAACAGCGTTTTTTCTATGTTTTTGCAAGTTTAAAACAGCAATTTTATCGTCATTTCTCATAAATCGCCGTTTCACACGAAAGAAACATGAATTTGTCAGTTTAAATAGTTCAAAACAGCGTTTTTTCTATGTTTTTGCAAGTTTAAAACAGCAATTTTATCGTCATTTCTCATAAATCGCCGTTTCACACGAAAGAAACCTGAATTTATCAGTTTGAATAGTTAAAAACAGCGTTTTTCTATGTTTTTGCAAGTTTAAAACAGCAATTTTATCGTCATTTTTCATTAATCGCAGTTTCGCACGAAAGAAACATGAATTTGTCAGTTTGAATAGTTAAAAACAGCGTTTTTCTATGTTTTTGCAAGTTTAAAACAGCAATTTTATCGTCATTTCTCATAAATCGCCGTTTCACACGAAAGAAACATGAATTTGTCAGTTTGAATAGTTCAAAACAGCGTTTTTCTATGTTTTTGCAAGTTTAAAACAGCAATTTTATCGTCATTTCTTATAAATCGCCGTTTCGCACGAAAAAAACATGAACTTATCAGTTTGAATAGTTGAAAACTGCGTTTTTCTATGTTTTTGCAAGTTTAAAACAGCAATTTTATCGTCATTTCTCATAAATCGCCGTTTCGCACGAAAGAAACCTGAATTTATCAGTTTGAGTAGTTAAAAACAGCGTTTTTCTATGTTTTTGCAAGTTTAAAACAGCAATTTTATCGTCATTTTTCATAAATCGCCGTTTCGCACGAAAGAAACATGAATTTGTCAGTTTGAATAGTTAAAAACAGCGTTTTTCTATGTTTTTGCAAGTTTAAAACAGCAATTTTATCGTCATTTCTCATAAATCGCCGTTTCGCACGAAAGAAACATGAATTTATCAGTTTGAATAGTTGAAAACAGCGTTTTTCTATGTTTTTGCAAGTTTAAAATAGCAATTTTATCGTCATTTCTCATAAATCGCCGTTTCGCACTAAAGAAACATGAATTTATCAGTTTGAATAGTTCAAAACAGCGTTTTTCTATGTTTTTGCAAGTTTAAAACAGCAGTTTGTCGTCATTTCTCATAAATCGCCGTTTCACACGAAAGAAACATGAACTTATCAGTTTGAATAGTTGAAAACTGCGTTTTTTCTATGTTTTTGCAAGTTTAAAACAGCAATTTTATCGTCATTTCTCATAAATCGCCGTTTCGCACGAAAGAAACCTGAATTTATCAGTTTGAGTAGTTAAAAACAGCGTTTTTCTATGTTTTTGCAAGTTTAAAACAGCAATTTTATCGTCATTTCTCATAAATCGCCGGTTTCACACGAAAGAAACATGAATTTGTCAGTTTGAATAGTTCAAAACAGCGTTTTTCTATGTTTTTGCAAGTTTAAAACAGCAATTTTATCTTCATTTCTCATAAATCGCCGTTTCACACGAAAGAAACTTGAATTTATCAGTTTGAATAGTTAAAAACAGCGTTTTTCTATGTTTTTGCAAGTTTAAAACAGCAATTTTATCGTCATTTCTCATAAATCGCCGTTTCGCACGACAGAAACCTGAATTTATCAGTTTAAATAGTTTATAAACAGCGTTTTTCTATGTTTTTGCAAGTTTATAAAACAGCAATTTTATCGTCATTTCTCATAAATCGCCGTTTCGCACGAAAGAAACCTGAATTTATCAGTTTAAGTAGTTAAAAACAGCGTTTTTCTAAGTTTTTGCAAGTTTAAAACAGCAATTTTATCGTCATTTCTCATAAATCGCCGTTTCACACGAAAGAAACATGAATTTGTCAGTTTGAATAGTTCAAAACAGCGTTTTTCTATGTTTTTGCAAGTTTAAAACAGCAGTTTTATCGTCATTTCTCATAAATCGCCGTTTCGCACGAAAGAAACATGAATTTATCAGTTTGAATAGTTGAAAACAGCGTTTTTCTATGTTTTTTGCAAGTTTAAAATAGCAATTTTATCGTCATTTCTCATAAATCGCCGTTTCGCACGAAAGAAACATGAATTTATCAGTTTGAATAGTTCAAAACAGCGTTTTTCTATGTTTTTGCAAGTTTAAAACAGCAGTTTTGTCGTCATTTCTCATAAATCGCCGTTTCACACGAAAGAAACATGAACAGCAATTTTATCGTCATTTTTCATAAATCGCCGTTTCACACGAAAGAAACATGAATTTATCAGTTTGAATAGTTGAAAACAGCGTTTTTCTATGTTTTTGCAAGTTTAAAACAGCAATTTTATCGTCATTTCTCATAAATCGCCGTTTCGCACGATAGAAACCTGAATTTATCAGTTTGAATAGTTAAAACAGCGTTTTTCTATGTTTTTGCAAGTTTAAAACAGCAATTTTATCGTCATTTCTCATAAATCGCCGTTTCGCACGAAAGAAACCTGAATTTATCAGTTTGAGTAGTTAAAAACAGCGTTTTTCTATGTTTTTGCAAGTTTAAAACAGCAATTTTATCGTCATTTCTCATAAATCGCCGTTTCACACGAAAGAAACATGGAATTTGTCAGTTTGAATAGTTCAAAACAGCGTTTTTCTATGTTTTTGCAAGTTTAAAACAGCAATTTTATCGTCATTTCTCATAAATCGCCGTTTCACATGAAAGAAACATGAATTGTCAGTATAAATAGTTCAAAACAACGTTTTTCAAAGTTTTTGCAAGTTTAAAACAGCAGTTTTATCGTGATTTCACAAAAATCCACCGTTTTGAACGTAAGAAACCTGAATTTATCAGTTTGAATAGTTGAAAACTGCGTTTTTCTATGTTTTTGCAAGTTTAAAACAGCAATTTTATCGTCATTTCTCATAAATCGCCGTTTCGCACGAAAGAAACCTGAATTTATCAGTTTGAGTAGTTAAAAACAGCGTTTTTCTATGTTTTTGCAAGTTTAAAACAGCAATTTTATCGTCATTTTTCATAAATCGCCGTTTCGCACGAAAGAAACATGAATTTGTCAGTTTGAATAGTTAAAAACAGCGTTTTTCTATGTTTTTGCAAGTTTAAAACAGCAATTTTATCGTCATTTCTCATAAATCGCCGTTTCGCACGAAAGAAACATGAATTTATCAGTTTGAATAGTTGAAAACAGCGTTTTTTCTATGTTTTTGCAAGTTTAAAATAGCAATTTTATCGTCATTTCTCATAAATCGCCGTTTCGCACTAAAGAAACATGAATTTATCAGTTTGAATAGTTCAAAACAGCGTTTTTCTATGTTTTTGCAAGTTTAAAACCGCAGTTTTGTCGTCATTTCTCATAAATCGCCGTTTCACACGAAAGAAACATGAACTTATCAGTTTGAATAGTTGAAAACTGCGTTTTTCTATGTTTTTGCAAGTTTAAAACAGCAATTTTATCGTCATTTCTCATAAATCGCCGTTTCGCACGAAAGAAACCTGAATTTATCAGTTTGAGTAGTTAAAAACAGCGTTTTTCTATGTTTTTGCAAGTTTAAAACAGCAATTTTATCGTCATTTCTCATAAATCGCCGTTTCACACGAAAGAAACATGAATTTGTCAGTATAAATAGTTCAAAACAGCGTTTTTCAAAGTTTTTGCAAGTTTAAAACAGCAGTTTTATCGTGATTTCACAAAAATCCACCGTTTTGAACGAAAGAAACCTGAATTTATCAGTTTGAATAGTAAAAAACAGCATTTTTCTATGTTTTTGCAAGTTTAAAATAGCAATTTTTTCGTCATTTTTCATAAATCGCCGTTTCACACGAAAGAAACATGAATTTATCAGTTTGAATAGTTGAAAACAGCGTTTTTCTATGTTTTTGCAAGTTTAAAACAGCAATTTTATCGTCATTTCTCATAAATCGCCGTTTCGCACGACAGAAACCTGAATTTATCAGTTTGAATAGTTAAAAACAGCGTTTTTCTATGTTATTGCAAGTTTAAAACAGCAATTTTATCGTCATTTCTCATAAATCGCCGTTTCGCACGAAAGAAACCTGAATTTATCAGTTTGAGTAGTTAAAAACAGCGTTTTTCTATGTTTTTGCAAGTTTAAAACAGCAATTTTATCGTCATTTCTCATAAATTGCCGTTTCACACAAAAAAAACATGAATTTGTCAGTTTGAATAGTTCAAAACAGCGTTTTTCTATGTTTTTGCAAGTTTAAAACAGCAATTTTATCGTCATTTCTCATAAATCGCCGTTTCACACGAAAGAAACATGAATTTGTCAGTATAAATAGTTCAAAACAGCGTTTTTCAAAGTTTTTGCAAGTTTAAAACAGCAGTTTTATCGTGATTTCACAAAAATCCACCGTTTTGAACGAAAGAAACCTGAATTTATCAGTTTGAATAGTTTAAAACAGCGTTTTTCTATGTTTTTGCAAGTTCAAAACAGCAATTTTATCGTCATTTATCATAAATCGCCGTTTCACACGAAAGAAACATGAATTTATCAGTTTGAATAGTTGAAAACAGCGTTTTTCTATGTTTTTGCAAGTTTAAAACAGCAATTTTATCGTCATTTCTCATAAATCGCCGTTTCGCACGACAGAAACCTGAATTTATCAGTTTGAATAGTTAAAAACAGCGTTTTTCTATGTTTTTGCAAGTTTAAAACAGCAATTTTATCGTCATTTCTCATAAATCGCCGTTTCGCACGGAAGAAACCTGAATTAATCAGTTTGAGTAGTTAAAAACAGCGTTTTTCTATGTTTTTGCAAGTTTAAAACAGCAATTTTATCGTCATTTCTCATAAATCGCCGTTTCACACGAAAGAAACATGAATTTGGCAGTTTAAATAGTTCAAAACAGCGTTTTTTCTATGTTTTTGCAAGTTTAAAACAGCAATTTTATCGTCATTTCTCATAAATCGCCGTTTCACACGAAAGAAACCTGAATTTATCAGTTTGAATAGTTAAAAACAGCGTTTTTCTATGTTTTTGCAAGTTTAAAACAGTAATTTTATCGTCATTTTTCATTAATCGCAGTTTCGCACGAAAGAAACATGAATTTGTCAGTTTGAATAGTTAAAAACAGCGTTTTTCTATGTTTTTGCAAGTTTAAAACAGCAATTTTATCGTCATTTCTCATAAATCGCCGTTTTGCACGAAAGAAACCTGAATTTATCAGTTTGAGTAGTTAAAAACAGCGTTTTTCTATGTTTTTGCAAGTTTAAAACAGCAATTTTATCGTCATTTCTCATAAATTGCCGTTTCACACGAAAGAAACATGAATTTGTCGGTTTGAATAGTTCAAAACAGCGTTTTTCTATGTTTTTGCAAGTTTAAAACAGCAATTTTATCGTCATTTCTCATAAATCGCCGTTTCACACGAAAGAAACATGAACTTGTCAGTATAAATAGTTCAAAACAGCGTTTTTCAAAGTTTTTGCAAGTTTAAAACAGCAGTTTTATCGTGATTTCACAAAAATCCACCGTTTTGAACGAAAGAAACCTGAATTTATCAGTTTGAATAGTTTAAAACAGCGTTTTTCTATGTTTTTGCAAGTTCAAAACAGCAATTTTATCGTCATTTATCATAAATCGCCGTTTCACACGAAAGAAACATGAATTTATCAGTTTGAATAGTTGAAAACAGCGTTTTTCTATGTATTTGCAAGTTTAAAACAGCAATTTTATCGTCATTTCTCATAAATCGCCGTTTCGCACGACAGAAACCTGAATTTATCAGTTTGAATAGTTAAAAACAGCGTTTTTCTATGTTTTTGCAAGTTTAAAACAGCAATTTTATCGTCATTTCTCATAGATCGCCGTTTCGCACGGAAGAAACCTGAATTAATCAGTTTGAGTAGTTAAAAACAGCGTTTTTCTATGTTTTTGCAAGTTTAAAACAGCAATTTTATCGTCATTTCTCATAAATCGCCGTTTCACACGAAAGAAACATGAATTTGTCAGTTTAAATAGTTCAAAACAGCGTTTTTCTATGTTTTTGCAAGTTTAAAACAGCAATTTTATCGTCATTTCTCATAAATCGCCGTTTCACACGAAAGAAACCTGAATTTATCAGTTTGAATAGTTAAAAACAGCGTTTTTCTATGTTTTTGCAAGTTTAAAACAGCAATTTTATCGTCATTTTTCATTAATCGCAGTTTCGCACGAAAGAAACATGAATTTGTCAGTTTGAATAGTTAAAAACAGCGTTTTTCTATGTTTTTGCAAGTTTAAAACAGCAATTTTATCGTCATTTCTCATAAATCGCCGTTTCACACGAAAGAAACATTAATTTGTCAGTTTGAATAGTTCAAAACAGCGTTTTTCTATGTTTTTGCAAGTTTAAAACAGCAATTTTATCGTCATTTCTTATAAATCGCCGTTTCGCACGAAAAAAACATGAACTTATCAGTTTGAATAGTTGAAAACTGCGTTTTTCTATGTTTTTGCAAGTTTAAAACAGCAATTTTATCGTCATTTCTCATAAATCGCCGTTTCGCACGAAAGAAACCTGAATTTATCAGTTTGAGTAGTTAAAAACAGCGTTTTTCTATGTTTTTGCAAGTTTAAAACAGCAATTTTATCGTCATTTTTCATAAATCGCCGTTTCGCACGAAAGAAACATGAATTTGTCAGTTTGAATAGTTAAAAAACAGCGTTTTTCTATGTTTTTGCAAGTTTAAAACAGCAATTTTATCGTCATTTCTCATAAATCGCCGTTTCGCACGAAAGAAACATGAATTTATCAGTTTGAATAGTTGAAAACAGCGTTTTTCTATGTTTTTGCAAGTTTAAAATAGCAATTTTATCGTCATTTCTCATAAATCGCCGTTTCGCACTAAAGAAACATGAATTTATCAGTTTGAATAGTTCAAAACAGCGTTTTTCTATGTTTTTGCAAGTTTAAAACAGCAGTTTTGTCGTCATTTCTCATAAATCGCCGTTTCACACGAAAGAAACATGAACTTATCAGTTTGAATAGTTGAAAACTGCGTTTTTTCTATGATTTTGCAAGTTTAAAACAGCAATTTTATCGTCATTTCTCATAAATCGCCGTTTCGCACGAAAGAAACCTGAATTTATCAGTTTGAGTAGTTAAAAACAGCGTTTTTCTATGTTTTTGCAAGTTTAAAACAGCAATTTTATCGTCATTTCTCATAAATCGCCGTTTCACACGAAAGAAACATGAATTTGTCAGTTTGAATAGTTCAAAACAGCGTTTTTCTATGTTTTTGCAAGTTTAAAACAGCAATTTTATCTTCATTTCTCATAAATCGCCGTTTCACACGAAAGAAACTTGAATTTATCAGTTTGAATAGTTAAAAACAGCGTTTTTCTATGTTTTTGCAAGTTTAAAACAGCAATTTTATCGTCATTTCTCATAAATCGCCGTTTCGCACGACAGAAACCTGAATTTATCAGTTTAAATAGTTAAAAACAGCGTTTTTCTATGTTTTTGCAAGTTTAAAACAGCAATTTTATTGTCGTTTCTCATAAATCGCCGTTTCGCACGAAAGAAACCTGAATTTATCAGTTTAAGTAGTTAAAAACAGCGTTTTTCTAAGTTTTTGCAAGTTTAAAACAGCAATTTTATCGTCATTTCTCATAAATCGCCGTTTCACACGAAAGAAACATGAATTTGTCAGTTTGAATAGTTCAAAACAGCGTTTTTCTATGTTTTTGCAAGTTTAAAACAGCAGTTTTATCGTCATTTCTCATAAATCGCCGTTTCGCACGAAAGAAACATGAATTTATCAGTTTGAATAGTTGAAAACAGCGTTTTTCTATGTTTTTGCAAGTTTAAAATAGCAATTTTATCGTCATTTCTCATAAATCGCCGTTTCGCACGAAAGAAACATGAATTTATCAGTTTGAATAGTTCAAAACAGCGTTTTTCTATGTTTTTGCAAGTTTAAAACAGCAGTTTTGTCGTCATTTCTCATAAATCGCCGTTTCACACGAAAGAAACATGAACAGCAATTTTATCGTCATTTTTCATAAATCGCCGTTTCACACGAAAGAAACATGAATTTATCAGTTTGAATAGTTGAAAACAGCGTTTTTCTATGTTTTTGCAAGTTTAAAACAGCAATTTTATCGTCATTTCTCATAAATCGCCGTTTCGCACGATAGAAACCTGAATTTATCAGTTTGAATAGTTAAAAACAGCGTTTTTCTATGTTTTTGCAAGTTTAAAACAGCAATTTTATCGTCATTTCTCATAAATCGCCGTTTCGCACGAAAGAAACCTGAATTTATCAGTTTGAGTAGTTAAAAACAGCGTTTTTCTATGTTTTTGCAAGTTTAAAACAGCAATTTTATCGTCATTTCTCATAAATCGCCGTTTCACACGAAAGAAACATGAATTTGTCAGTTTGAATAGTTCAAAACAGCGTTTTTCTATGTTTTTGCAAGTTTTAAAACAGCAATTTTATCGTCATTTCTCATAAATCGCCGTTTCACATGAAAGAAACATGAATTTGTCAGTATAAATAGTTCAAAACAGCGTTTTTCAAAGTTTTTGCAAGTTTAAAACAGCAGTTTTATCGTGATTTCACAAAAATCCACCGTTTTGAACGTAAGAAACCTGAATTTATCAGTTTGAATAGTTGAAAACTGCGTTTTTCTATGTTTTTGCAAGTTTAAAACAGCAATTTTATCGTCATTTCTCATAAATCGCCGTTTCGCACGAAAGAAACCTGAATTTATCAGTTTGAGTAGTTAAAAACATCGTTTTTCTATGTTTTTGCAAGTTTAAAACAGCAATTTTATCGTCATTTTTCATAAATCGCCGTTTCGCACGAAAGAAACATGAATTTGTCAGTTTGAATAGTTAAAAACAGCGTTTTTCTATGTTTTTGCAAGTTTAAAACAGCAATTTTATCGTCATTTCTCATAAATCGCCGTTTCGCACGAAAGAAACATGAATTTATCAGTTTGAATAGTTGAAAACAGCGTTTTTCTATGTTTTTGCAAGTTTAAAATAGCAATTTTATCGTCATTTCTCATAAATCGCCGTTTCGCACTAAAGAAACATGAATTTATCAGTTTGAATAGTTCAAAACAGCGTTTTTCTATGTTTTTGCAAGTTTAAAACCGCAGTTTTGTCGTCATTTCTCATAAATCGCCGTTTCACACGAAAGAAACATGAACTTATCAGTTTGAATAGTTGAAAACTGCGTTTTTCTATGTTTTTGCAAGTTTAAAACAGCAATTTTATCGTCATTTCTCATAAATCGCCGTTTCGCACGAAAGAAACCTGAATTTATCAGTTTGAGTAGTTAAAAACAGCGTTTTTCTATGTTTTTGCAAGTTTAAAACAGCAATTTTATCGTCATTTCTCATAAATCGCCGTTTCGCACGACAGAAACCTGAATTTATCAGTTTAAATAGTTAAAAACAGCGTTTTTCTATGTTTTTGCAAGTTTAAAACAGCAATTTTATCGTCATTTCTCATAAATCGCCGTTTCGCACGAAAGAAACCTGAATTTATCAGTTTGAGTAGTTAAAAACAGCGTTTTTTCTAAGTTTTTGCAATTTTAAAACAGCAATTTTATCGTCATTTCTCATAAATCGCCGTTTCACACGAAAGAAACATGAATTTGTCAGTTTGAATAGTTCAAAACAGCGTTTTTCTATGTTTTTGCAAGTTTAAAACAGCAGTTTTATCGTCATTTCTCATAAATCGCCGTTTCGCACGAAAGAAACATGAATTTATCAGTTTGAATAGTTGAAAACAGCGTTTTTCTATGTTTTTGCAAGTTTAAAATAGCAATTTTATCGTCATTTCTCATAAATCGCCGTTTCGCACGAAAGAAACATGAATTTATCAGTTTGAATAGTTCAAAACAGCGTTTTTCTATGTTTTTGCAAGTTTAAAACAGCAGTTTTGTCGTCATTTCTCATAAATCGCCGTTTCACACGAAAGAAACATGAACAGCAATTTTATCGTCATTTTTCATAAATCGCCGTTTCACACGAAAGAAACATGAATTTATCAGTTTGAATAGTTGAAAACAGCGTTTTTCTATGTTTTTGCAAGTTTAAAACAGCAATTTTATCGTCATTTCTCATAAATCGCCGTTTCGCACGATAGAAACCTGAATTTATCAGTTTGAATAGTTAAAAACAGCGTTTTTCTATGTTTTTGCAAGTTTAAAACAGCAATTTTATCGTCATTTCTCATAAATCGCCGTTTCGCACGAAAGAAACCTGAATTTATCAGTTTGAGTAGTTAAAAACAGCGTTTTTCTATGTTTTTGCAAGTTTAAAACAGCAATTTTATCGTCATTTCCCATAAATCGCCGTTTCACACGAAAGAAACATGAATTTGTCAGTTTGAATAGTTCAAAACAGCGTTTTTCTATGTTTTTGCAAGTTTAAAACAGCAATTTTATCGTCATTTCTCATAAATCGCCGTTTCACACGAAAGAAACATGAATTTGTCAGTATAAATAGTTCAAAACAGCGTTTTTCAAAGTTTTTGCAAGTTTAAAACAGCAGTTTTATCGTGATTTCACAAAAATCCACGTTTTGAACGTAAGAAACCTGAATTTATCAGTTTGAATAGTTGAAAACAGCGTTTTTCTATGTTTTTGCAAGTTTAAAACAGCAATTTTATCGTCATTTATCATAAATCGCCGTTTCACACGAAAGAAACATGAATTTATCAGTTTGAATAGTTGAAAACAGCGTTTTTCTATGTTTTTGCAAGTTTAAAACAGCAATTTTATCGTCATTTCTCATAAATCGCCGTTTCGCACGAAAGAAACCTGAATTTATCAGTTTGAGTAGTTAAAAACAGCGTTTTTCTATGTTTTTGCAAGTTTAAAACAGCAATTTTATCGTCATTTCTCATAAATCGCCGTTTCACACGAAAGAAACATGAATTTGTCAGTTTGAATAGTTAAAAACAGCGTTTTTCTATGTTTTTGCAAGTTTAAAACAGCAATTTTATCGTCATTTCTCATAAATCGCCGTTTCGCACGAAAGAAACATGAATTTTTTAGTTTGAATAGTTGAAAACAGCGTTTTTCTATGTTTTTGCAAGTTTAAAATAGCAATTTTATCGTCATTTATCATAAATCGCCGTTTCGCACGAAAGAAACATGAATTTATCAGTTTGAATAGTTCAAAACAGCGTTTTTCTATGTTTTTGCAAGTTTAAAACAGCAATTTTGTCGTCATTTCTCATAAATCGCCGTTTCACACGAAAGAAACATGAACTTATCAGTTTGAATAGTTGAAAACTGCGTTTTTCTACGTTTTTGCAAGTTTAAAACAGCAATTTTATCGTCATTTCTCATAAATCGCCGTTTCGCACGAAAGAAACATGAATTTGTCAGTTTGAATAGTTCAAAACAGCGTTTTTCTATGTTTTTGCAAGTTTAAAACAGCAATTTTATCGTCATTTCTCATAAATCGCCGTTTCACACGACAGAAACATGAATTTGTCAGTTTGAATAGTTGAAAAACAGCGTTTTTCTATGTTTTTGCAAGTTTAAAACAGCAATTTTATCGTCATTTCTCATAAATCGCCGTTTCACACGTAAGAAACATGAATTTGTCAGTATAAATAGTTCAAAACAGCGTTTTTCAAAGTTTTTGCAAGTTTAAAACAGCAGTTTTATCGTGATTTCACAAAAATCCACCGTTTTGAACGAAAGAAACCTGAATTTATCAGTTTGAATAGTTGAAAACAGCGTTTTTCTATGTTTTTGCAAGTTTAAAACAGCAATTTTATCGTTATTTATCATAAATCGCCGTTTCACACGAAAGAAACATGAATTTATCAGTTTGAATAGTTGAAAACAGCGTTTTTCTATGTTTTTGCAAGTTTAAAACAGCAATTTTATCGTCATTTCTCATAAATCGCCGTTTCGCACGATAGAAACCTGAATTTATCAGTTTGAATAGTTAAAAACAGCGTTTTTCTATGTTTTTGCAAGTTTAAAACAGCAATTTTATCGTCATTTCTCATAAATCGCCGTTTCGCACGAAAGAAACCTGAATTTATCAGTTTGAGTAGTTAAAAACAGCGTTTTTCTATGTTTTTGCAAGTTTAAAACAGCAATTTTATCGTCATTTCTCATAAATCGCCGTTTCACACGAAAGAAACATGAATTTGTCAGTTTGAATAGTTCAAAACAGCGTTTTTCTATGTTTTTGCAAGTTTAAAACAGCAATTTTATCGTCATTTCTCATAAATCGCCGTTTCACACGAAAGAAACATGAATTTGTCAGTATAAATAGTTCAAAACAGCGTTTTTCAAAGTTTTTGCAAGTTTAAAACAGCAGTTTTATCGTGATTTCACAAAAATCCACCGTTTTGAACGTAAGAAACCTGAATTTATCAGTTTGAATAGTTGAAAACAGCGTTTTTCTATGTTTTTGCAAGTTTAAAACAGCAATTTTATCGTCATTTATCATAAATCGCCGTTTCACACGAAAGAAACATGAATTTATCAGTTTGAATAGTTGAAAACAGCGTTTTTCTATGTTTTTGCAAGTTTAAAACAGCAATTTTATCGTCATTTCTCATAAATCGCCGTTTCGCACGAAAGAAACCTGAATTTATCAGTTTGAGTAGTTAAAAACAGCGTTTTTCTATGTTTTTGCAAGTTTAAAACAGCAATTTTATCGTCATTTCTCATTAATCGCCGTTTCACACGAAAGAAACATGAATTTGTCAGTTTGAATAGTTAAAAACAGCGTTTTTCTATGTTTTTGCAAGTTTAAAACAGCAATTTTATCGTCATTTCTCATAAATCGCCGTTTCGCACGAAAGAAACATGAATTTATTAGTTTGAATAGTTGAAAACAGCGTTTTTCTATGTTTTTGCAAGTTTAAAATAGCAATTTTATCGTCATTTCTCATAAATCGCCGTTTCGCACGAAAGAAACATGAATTTATCAGTTTGAATAGTTCAAAACAGCGTTTTTCTATGTTTTTGCAAGTTTAAAACAGCAGTTTTGTCGTCATTTCTCATAAATCGCCGTTTCACACGAAAGAAACATGAACTTATCAGTTTGAATAGTTGAAAACTGCGTTTTTCTACGTTTTTGCAAGTTTAAAACAGCAATTTTATCGTCATTTCTCATAAATCGCCGTTTCGCACGAAAGAAACATGAATTTGTCAGTTTGAGTAGTTCAAAACAGCGTTTTTCTATGTTTTTGCAAGTTTAAAACAGCAATTTTATCGTCATTTCTCATAAATCGCCGTTTCACACGAAAGAAACATGAATTTGTCAGTTTGAATAGTTGAAAACAGCGTTTTTCTATGTTTTTGCAAGTTTAAAACAGCAATTTTATCGTCATTTCTCATAAATCGCCGTTTCACACGAAAGAAACATGAATTTGTCAGTTTGAATAGTTCAAAACAGCGTTTTTCTATGTTTTTGCAAGTTTAAAACAGCGGTTTTATCGTCATTTCTCATAAAGCGCCGTTTCACACGAAAGAAACATGAATTTGTCAGTTTGAATAGTTCAAAACAGCGTTTCTCTATGTTTTTGCAAGTTTAAAACAGCAATTTTATCGTCATTTCTCATAAATCGCCGTTTCGCACGAAAGAAACCTGAATTTATCAGTTTGAATAGTTAAAAACAGCGTTTTTCTATGTTTTTGCAAGTTTAAAACAGCAATTTTATCGTCATTTCTCATAAATCGCCGTTTCGCACGAAAGAAACATGAATTTGTCAGTTTGAATAGTTCAAAACAGCGTTTTTCTATGTTTTTGCAAGTTTAAAACAGCAATTTTATCGTCATTTCTCATAAATCGCCGTTTCACACGAAAGAAACATGAATTTGTCAGTTTGAATAGTTCAAAACAGCGTTTTTCTATGTTTTTGCAAGTTTAAAACAGCAATTTTATCGTCATTTCTCATTAATCGCCGTTTCACACGAAAGAAACATGAATTTGTCAGTATAAATAGTTCAAAACAGCGTTTTTCAAAGTTTTTGCAAGTTTAAAAACGCAGTTTTATCGTGATTTCACAAAAATCCACCGTTTTGAACGTAAGAAACCTGAATTTATCAGTTTGAATAGTTGAAAACAGCGTTTTTCTATGTTTTTGCAAGTTTAAAACAGCAATTTTATCGTCATTTATCATAAATCGCCGTTTCACACGAAAGAAACATGAATTTATCAGTTTGAATAGTTGAAAACAGCGTTTTTCTATGTTTTTGCAAGTTTAAAACAGCAATTTTATCGTCATTTTTCATAAATCGCCGTTTCGCACGAAAGAAACCTGAATTTATCAGTTTGAGTAGTTAAAAACAGCGTTTTTCTATGTTTTTGCAAGTTTAAAACAGCAATTTTATCGTCATTTCTCATAAATCGCCGTTTCACACGAAAGAAACATGAATTTGTCAGTTTGAATAGTTAAAAACAACGTTTTTCTATGTTTTTGCAAGTTTAAAACAGCAATTTTATCGTCATTTCTCATAAATCGCCGTTTCGCACGAAAGAAACATGAATTTATTAGTTTGAATAGTTGAAAACAGCGTTTTTCTATGTTTTTGCAAGTTTAAAATAGCAATTTTAACGTCATTTCTCATAAATCGCCGTTTCGCACGAAAGAAACATGAATTTATCAGTTTGAATAGTTCAAAACAGCGTTTTTCTATGTTTTTGCAAGTTTAAAACAGCAGTTTTGTCGTCATTTCTCATAAATCGCCGTTTCACACGAAAGAAACATGAACTTATCAGTTTGAATAGTTGAAAACTGCGTTTTTCTACGTTTTTGCAAGTTTAAAACAGCAATTTTATCGTCATTTCTCATAAATCGCCGTTTCGCACGAAAGAAACATGAATTTGTCAGTTTGAATAGTTCAAAACAGCGTTTTTCTATGTTTTTGCAAGTTTAAAACAGCAATTTTATCGTCATTTCTCATAAATCGCCGTTTCACACGACAGAAACATGAATTTGTCAGTTTGAATAGTTGAAAACAGCGTTTTTCTATGTTTTTGCAAGTTTAAAACAGCAATTTTATCGTCATTTCTCATAAATCGCCGTTTCACACGAAAGAAACATGAATTTGTCAGTATAAATAGTTCAAAACAGCGTTTTTCAAAGTTTTTGCAAGTTTAAAACAGCAGTTTTATCGTGATTTCACACAAATCCACCGTTTTGAACGAAAGAAACCTGAATTTATCAGTTTGAATAGTTGAAAACAGCGTTTTTCTATGTTTTTGCAAGTTTAAAACAGCAATTTTATCGTCATTTATCATAAATCGCCGTTTCACACGAAAGAAACATGAATTTATCAGTTTGAATAGTTGAAAACAGCGTTTTTTTTATGTTTTTGCAAGTTTAAAACAGCAATTTTATCGTCATTTCTCATAAATCGCCGTTTCGCACGAAAGAAACCTGAATTTATCAGTTTGAGTAGTTAAAAACAGCGTTTTTCTATGTTTTTGCAAGTTTAAAACAGCAATTTTATCGTCATTTCTCATAAATCGCCGTTTCACACGAAAGAAACATGAATTTGTCAGTTTGAATAGTTAAAAACAGCGTTTTTCTATGTTTTTGCAAGTTTAAAACAGCAATTTTATCGTCATTTCTCATAAATCGCCGTTTCGCACGAAAGAAACATGAATTTATCAGTTTGAATAGTTAAAAACAGCGTTTTTCTATGTTTTTGCAAGTTTAAAATAGCAATTTTATCGTCATTTCTCATAAATCGCCGTTTCGCACGAAAGAAACATGAATTTATCAGTTTGAATAGTTCAAAACAGCGTTTTTCTATGTTTTTGCAAGTTTAAAACAGCAGTTTTGTCGTCATTTCTCATAAATCACCGTTTCACATGTAAGAAACATGAACTTATCAGTTTAAATAGTTGAAAACTGCGTTTTTCTATGTTTTTGCAAGTTTAAAACAGCAATTTTATCGTCATTTCTCAAAAATCGCCGTTTCGCACGATAGAAACCTGAATTTATCAGTTTGAATAGTTAAAAACAGCGTTTTTCTATGTTTTTGCAAGTTTAAAACAGCAATTTTATCGTCATTTCTCATAAATCGCCGTTTCGCACGAAAGAAACCTGAATTTATCAGTTTGAGTAGTTAAAAACAGCGTTTTTCTATGTTTTTGCAAGTTTAAAACAGCAATTTTATCGTCATTTCTCATAAATCGCCGTTTCACACGAAAGAAACATGAATTTGTCAGTTTGAATAGTTCAAAACAGCGTTTTTCTATGTTTTTGCAAGTTTAAAACAGCAATTTTATCGTCATTTCTCATAAATCGCCGTTTCACACGAAAGAAACATGAATTTGTCAGTATAAATAGTTCAAAATAGCGTTTTTCAAAGTTTTTGCAAGTTTAAAACAGCAGTTTTATCGGGATTTCACAAAAATCCACCGTTTTGAACGTAAGAAACCTGAATTTATCAGTTTGAATAGTTGAAAACAGCGTTTTTCTATGTTTTTGCAAGTTTAAAACAGCAATATAATCGTCATTTATCATAAATCGCCGTTTCACACGAAAGAAACATGAATTTATCAGTTTGAATAGTTGAAAACAGCGTTTTTCTATGTTTTTGCAAGTTTAAAACAGCAATTTTATCGTCATTTCTCATAAATCGCCGTTTCGCACGACAGAAACCTGAATTTATCAGTTTGAATAGTTAAAAACAGCGTTTTTCTATGTTTTTGCAAGTTTAAAACAGCAATTTTATCGTTATTTCTCATAAATCGCCGTTTCGCACGATAGAAACCTGAATTTATCAGTTTGAGTAGTTAAAAACAGCGTTTTTCTATGTTTTTGCAAGTTTAAAACAGCAATTTTATCGTCATTTCTCATAAATCGCCGTTTCACACGAAAGAAACATGAATTTGTCAGTTTGAATAGTTAAAAACAGCGTTTTTCTATGTTTTTGCAAGTTTAAAACAGCAATTTTATCGTCATTTCTCATAAATCGCCGTTTCGCACGAAAGAAACATGAACTTATCAGTTTGAATAGTTGAAAACAGCGTTTTTCTATGTTTTTGCAAGTTTAAAATAGCAATTTTATCGTCATTTCTCATAAATCGCCGTTTCGCACGAAAGAAACATGAATTTATCAGTTTGAATAGTTCAAAACAGCGTTTTTCTATGTTTTTGCAAGTTTAAAACAGCAGTTTTGTCGTCATTTCTCATAAATCGCCGTTTCACACGAAAGAAACATAAACTTATCAGTTTGAATAGTTGAAAACTGCGTTTTTCTACGTTTTTGCAAGTTTAAAACAGCAATTTTATCGTCATTTCTCATAAATCGCCGTTTCGCACGAAAGAAACATGAATTTATCAGTTTGAATAGTTCAAAACAGCGTTTTTCTATGTTTTTGCAAGTTTAAAACAGCAATTTTATCGTCATTTCTCATAAATCGCCGTTTCGCACGAAAGAAACATGAATTTATTAGTTTGAATAGTTGAAAACAGCGTTTTTCTATGTTTTTGCAAGTTTAAAATAGCAATATTATCGTCATTTCTCATAAATCGCCGTTTCGCACGAAAGAAACATGAATTTATCAGTTTGAATAGTTCAAAACAGCGTTTTTCTATGTTTTTGCAAGTTTAAAACAGCAGTTTTGTCGTCATTTCTCATAAATCGCCGTTTCACACGAAAGAAACATGAACTTATCAGTTTGAATAGTTGAAAACTGCGTTTTTTCTACGTTTTTGCAAGTTTAAAACAGCAATTTTATCGTCATTTCTCATAAATCGCCGTTTCACACGACAGAAACATGAATTTGTCAGTTTGAATAGTTGAAAACAGCGTTTTTCTATGTTTTTGCAAGTTTAAAACAGCAATTTTATCGTCATTTCTCATAAATCGCCGTTTCACACGAAAGAAACATGAATTTGTCAGTATAAATAGTTCAAAACAGCGTTTTTCAAAGTTTTTGCAAGTTTAAAACAGCAGTTTTATCGTGATTTCACAAAAATCCACCGTTTTGAACGAAAGAAACCTGAATTTATCAGTTTGAATAGTTGAAAACAGCGTTTTTCTATGTTTTTGCAAGTTTAAAACAGCAATTTTATCGTCATTTATCATAAATCGCCGTTTCACACGAAAGAAACATGAATTTATCAGTTTGAATAGTTGAAAACAGCGTTTTTCTATGTTTTTGCAAGTTTAAAACAGCAATTTTATCGTCATTTCTCATAAATCGCCGTTTCGCACGAAAGAAACCTGAATTTATCAGTTTGAGTAGTTAAAAACAGCGTTTTTCTATGTTTTTGCAAGTTTAAAACAGCAATTTTATCGTCATTTCTCATAAATCGCCGTTTCACACGAAAGAAACATGAATTTGTCAGTTTGAATAGTTAAAAACAGCGTTTTTTCTATGTTTTTGCAAGTTTAAAACAGCAATTTTATCGTCATTTCTCATAAATCGCCGTTTTGCACGAAAGAAACATGAATTTATCAGTTTGAATAGTTGAAAACAGCGTTTTTCTATGTTTTTGCAAGTTTAAAATAGCAATTTTATCGTCATTTCTCATAAATCGCCGTTTCGCACGAAAGAAACATGAATTTATCAGTTTGAATAGTTCAAAACAGCGTTTTTTCTATGTTTTTGCAAGTTTAAAACAGCAGTTTTGTCGTCATTTCTCATAAATCACCGTTTCACACGTAAGAAACATGAACTTATCAGTTTAAATAGTTGAAAACTGCGTTTTTTCTATGTTTTTGCAAGTTTAAAACAGCAATTTTATCGTCATTTCTCATAAATCGCCGTTTCGCACGATAGAAACCTGAATTTATCAGTTTGAATAGTTAAAAACAGCGTTTTTCTATGTTTTTGCAAGTTTAAAACAGCAATTTTATCGTCATTTCTCATAAATCGCCGTTTCGCACGAAAGAAACCTGAATTTATCAGTTTGAGTAGTTAAAAACAGCGTTTTTTTATGTTTTGGCAAGTTTAAAACAGCAATTTTATCGTCATTTCTCATAAATCGCCGTTTCACACGAAAGAAACATGAATTTGTCAGTTTGAATAGTTCAAAACAGCGTTTTTCTATGTTTTTGCAAGTTTAAAACAGTAATTTTATCGTCATTTCTCATAAATCGCCGTTTCACACGAAAGAAACATGAATTTGTCAGTATAAATAGTTCAAAACAGCGTTTTTCAAAGTTTTTGCAAGTTTAAAACAGCAGTTTTATCGGGATTTCACAAAAATCCACCGTTTTGAACGTAAGAAACCTGAATTTATCAGTTTGAATAGTTGAAAACAGCGTTTTTCTATGTTTTTGCAAGTTTAAAACAGCAATTTTATCGTCATTTATCATAAATCGCCGTTTCACACGAAAGAAACATGAATTTATCAGTTTGAATAGTTGAAAACAGCGTTTTTCTATGTTTTTGCAAGTTTAAAACAGCAATTTTATCGTCATTTCTCATAAATCGCCGTTTCGCACGACAGAAACCTGAATTTATCAGTTTGAATAGTTAAAAACAGCGTTTTTCTATGTTTTTGCAAGTTTAAAACAGCAATTTTATCGTTATTTCTCATAAATCGCCGTTCGCACGAAAGAAACCTGAATTTATCAGTTTGAGTAGTTAAAAACAGCGTTTTTCTATGTTTTTGCAAGTTTAAAACAGCAATTTTATCGTCATTTCTCATAAATCGCCGTTTCACACGAAAGAAACATGAATTTGTCAGTTTGAATAGTTAAAAACAGCGTTTTTCTATGTTTTTGCAAGTTTAAAACAGCAATTTTATCGTCATTTCTCATAAATCGCCGTTTCGCACGAAAAGAAACATGAATTTATCAGTTTGAATAGTTGAAAACAGCGTTTTTCTATGTTTTTTGCAAGTTTAAAATAGCAATTTTATCGTCATTTCTCATAAATCGCCGTTTCGCACGAAAGAAACATGAATTTATCAGTTTGAATAGTTCAAAACAGCGTTTTTCTATGTTTTTGCAAGTTTAAAACCGCAGTTTTGTCGTCATTTCTCATAAATCGCCGTTTCACACGAAAGAAACATGAACTTATCAGTTTGAATAGTTGAAAACTGCGTTTTTCTACGTTTTTGCAAGTTTAAAACAGCAATTTTATCGTCATTTCTCATAAATCGCCGTTTCGCACGAAAGAAACATGAATTTGTCAGTTTGAATAGTTCAAAACAGCGTTTTTCTATGTTTTTGCAAGTTTAAAACAGGCAATTTTATCGTCATTTCTCATAAATCGCCGTTTCACACGAAAGAAACATGAATTTGTCAGTTTGAATAGTTGAAAACAGCGTTTTTCTATGTTTTTGCAAGTTTAAAACAGCAATTTTATCGTCATTTCTCATAAATCGCCGTTTCACACAAAAAGAACATGAATTTATCAGTTTTGAATAGTTGAAAACAGCGTTTTTCTATGTTTTTGCAAGTTTAAAACAGCAATTTTTATCGTCATTTCTCATAAATCGCCGTTTCACACGAAAGAAACATGAATTTGTCAGTTTGAATAGTTCAAAACAGCGTTTTTCTATGTTTTTGCAAGTTCAAAACAGCGGTTTTATCGTCATTTCTCATAAAGCGCCGTTTCACACGAAAGAAACATGAATTTGTCAGTTTGAATAGTTCAAAACAGCGTTTCTCTATGTTTTTGGAAGTTTAAAACAGCAATTTTATCGTCATTTCTCATAAATCGCCGTTTCGCACGAAAGAAACCTGAATTTATCAGTTGAATAGTTAAAAACAGCGTTTTTCTATGTTTTTGCAAGTTTAAAACAGCAATTTTATCGTCATTTCCCATAAATCGCCATTTCACACGAAAGAAACATGAATTTGTCAGATTGAATAGTTCGAAACAGCGTTTTTCTATGTTTTTGCAAGTTTAAAAAACAATTTTATCGTCATTTCTCATAAGTCGCCGTTTCGCACGAAAGAAACATGAATTTGTCAGTTTGAATAGTTCAAAACAGCGTTTTTCTATATTTTTGCAAGTTTAAAACAGCAATTTTATCGTCATTTCTCATAAATCGCCGTTTCACACGAAAGAAACATGAATTTAACAGTTTGAATAGTTGAAAACAGCGTTTTCCTATGTTTTGCCAATTTTAAAACAGCAATTTTATCGTCATTTCTCATAAATCGCCGTTTCGCACGACAGAAACCTGAATTTATCAGTTTGAATAGTTAAAAACAGCGTTTTTCTATGTTTTTTGCAAATTTAAAACAGCAATTTTATCGTCATTTCTCATAAATCGCCGTTTCGCACGATAGAAACCTGAATTTATCAGTTTGAGTAGTTAAAAACAGCGTTTTTCTATGTTTTTGCAAGTGTAAAACAGCAATTTTATCGTCATTTCTCATAAATCGCCGTTTCACACGAAAGAAACATGAATTTGTCAGTTTGAATAGTTCAAAACAGCGTTTTTCTATGTTTTTGCAAGTTTAAAACAGCAATTTTATCGTCATTTCTCATAAATCACCGTTTCACACGACAGAAACCTGAATTTATCAGTTTTAATAGTTAAAAACAGCGTTTTTTTATGTTTTTGCAAGTTTAAAACAGCAATTTTATCGTCATTTTTCATAAATCGCCGTTTCGCACGAAAGAAACATGAATTTGTCAGTTTGAATAATTAAAAACAGCGTTTTTCTATGTTTTTGCAAGTTTGAAACAGCAATTTTATCGTCATTTCTTATAAATCGCCGTTTCGCACGAAAGAAACATGAATTTATCAGTTTGAATAGTTGAAAACAGCGTTTTTCTATGTTTTTGCAAATTTAAAACAGCAATTTTATCGTCATTTCTCATAAGTCGCCGTTTCGCACGAAAGAAACATGAATTTATCCGTTTGAATAGTTCAAAACAGCGTTTTTCTATGTTTTTGCAAGTTTAAAACAGCAGTTTTATCGTCATTTCTCATAAATCGCCGTTTCACACGAAAGAAACATAAATTTATCAGTTTAAATAGTTGAAAACTGTGTTTTTCTATGTTTTTGCAAGTTTAAAACAGCAATTTTATCGTCATTTCTCATAAATAGCCGTTTCTCACGAAAGAAACATGAATTTGTCAGTTTGAATAGTTCAAAACAGCGTTTTTCTATGTTTTTGCAAGTTTAAAACAGCAATTTTATCGTCATTTCTCATAAATCGCCGTTTCACACGAAAGAAACATGAATTTGTCAGTTTGAATAGTTGAAAACAGCGTTTTTCTATGTTTTTGCAAGTTTAAAACAGCAATTTTATTGTCATTTCTCATAAATCGCCGTTTCACACGAAAGAAACATGAATTTGTCAGTTTGAATAGTTCAAAACAGCGTTTTTCTATGTTTTTGCAAGTTTAAAACAGCAATTTTATCGTCATTTCTCATAAATCGCCGTTTCACACGAAAGAAACATGAATTTGTCAGTTTGAATAGTTCAAAACAGCGTTTTTCTATGTTTTTGCAAGTTTAAAACAGCAGTTTTATCGTGATTTCACAAAAATCCACCGTTTCGAACGAAAGAAACCTGAATTTTAGCAGTTTGAATAGTTAAAAACAGCGTTTTTCTATGTTTTTGCAAGTTTAAAACATCAATTTTATCGTCATTTCTCATAAATCGCTGTTTCGCACGAAAGAAACATGAATTTATCAGTTTGAATAGTTAATAACAGCGTTTTTCCATGTTTTTGCATGTTTAAAACAGCAATTTTATCGTCATTTCTCATAAATCGCCGTTTCACACGAAAGAAACATGAATTTGTCAGTTTGAATAGTTCAAAACAGCGTTTTTCTATGTTTTTGCAAGTTTAAAACAGCAATTTTATCGTCATTTCTCATAAATCGCCGTTTCACACGAAAGAAACATGAATTTGTCAGTTTGAATAGTTCAAAACAGCGTTTTTCTATGTTTTTGCAAGTTTAAAACAGCAGTTTTATCGTGATTTCACAAAAATCCACCGTTTCGAACGAAAGAAACCTGAATTTTAGCAGTTTGAATAGTTAAAAACAGCGTTTTTCTATGTTTTTGCAAGTTTAAAACAGCAATTTTATCATCATTTCTCATAAATCGCCGTTTCACACGAAAGAAACATGAATTTATCAGTTTGAATAGTTGAAAACAGCGTTTTCCTATGTTTTGCCAATTTTAAAACAGCAATTTTATCGTCATTTCTCATAAAACGCCGGTTCACACGAAAGAAACATGAATTTATCAGTTTGAATAGTTGAAAACAGCGTTTTTCTATGTTTTTGCAAGTTTAAAACAGCAATTTTATTGTCATTTCTCATAAATCGCCGTTTCACACGAAAGAAACATGAATTTATCAGTTTGAATAGTTGAAAACAGCGTTTTTTTATGTTTTTGCAAGTTTAAAACAGCAATTTTATCGTCATTTCTCATAAATCGCCGTTTCGCACGAAAGAAACATGAATTTATCAGTTTGAATAGTTAAAAACAGCGTTTTTCTATGTTTTTGCAAGTTTAAAACAGCAATTTTATCGTCATTTCTCATAAATCGCCGTTTCACACGAAAGAAACATGAATTTTTCAGTTTGAATAGTTCAAAACAGCGTTTTTCTATGTTTTTGCAAGTTTAAAACAGCAATTTTATCGTCATTTCTCATAAATCGCCGTTTCACACGAAAGAAACATGTATTTATCAGTTTGAATAGTTGAAAACAGCGTTTTTCTATGTTTTTGTAAGTTTAAATTAGCAATTTCATCGTCATTTCTCATAAATCGCCGTTTCACACGAAAGAAACATGAATTTGTCAGTTTAAATAGTTCAAAACAGGGTTTTTCTATGTTATTGCAAGTTTAAAACAGCAGTTTTATCGTGATTTCACAAAAATCCACCGTTTTGAACGAAAGAAACCTGAATTATAAGTTTGAATAGTTAAAAACAGCGTTTTTCTATGTTTTTGCAAATTTAAAACAGCAATTTTATCGTCATTTCTCATAAATCGCCGTTTCGCACGAAAGAAACCTGAATTTATCAGTTTGAGTAGTTAAAAACAGCGTTTTTCTATGTTTTTGCAAGTTTAAAACAGCAATTTTATCGTCATTTCTCATAAATCGCCGTTTCACATGAAAGAAACATGAATTTATCAGTTTGAATAGTTGAAAACAGCGTTTTTTTCTATGTTTTTGCAAGTTTTAAAACAGCAATTTTATCGTCATTTCTCATAAATCGCCGTTTCGCACGAAAGAAACATGAATTTATCAGTTTGAATAGTTAAAAACAGCGTTTTTCTATGTTTTTGCAAGTTTAAACAGCAATTTTATCGTCATTTCTCATAAATCGCCGTTTCAGACGAAAGAAACATGAATTTGTCAGTTTGAATAGTTCAAAACAGCGTTTTTCTATGTTTGTGCAAGTTTAAAACAGCAATTTTATCGTCATTTCTCATAAATCGCCGTTTCACACGAAAGAAACATGAATTTATCAGTTTGAATAGTTAAAAACAGCGTTTTTCTATGTTTTTGCAAGTTTAAAACAGCAATTTTATCGTGATTACTCATAAATCGCTGTTTCGCACGAAAGAAACATGAATTTATCAGTTTGAATAGTTAAAAACAGCGTTTTTCTATGTTTTTGCATGTTTAAAACAGCAATTTTATCGTCATTTCTCATAAATCGCCGTTTCACACGAAAGAAACATGAATTTGTCAGTTTGAATAGTTCAAAACAGCGTTTTTCTATGTTTTTGCAAGTTTAAAACAGCAATTTTATCGTCATTTCTCATAAATCGCCGTTTCACACGAAAGAAACATGAATTTGTCAGTTTGAATAGTTCAAAACAGCGTTTTTCTATGTTTTTGCAAGTTTAAAACAGCAATTTTATCGTCATTTCTCATAAATCGCCGTTTTACACGAAAGAAACCTGAATTTTAGCAGTTTCAATAGTTAAAAACAGCGTTTTTCTATGTTTTTGCAAGTTTAAAACAGCAATTTTATCGTCATTTCTCATAAATCGCCGTTTCACACGAAAGAAACATGTATTTATCAGTTTGAATAGTTGAAAACAGCGTTTTTCTATGTTTTTGTAAGTTTAAATTAGCAATTTCATCGTCATTTCTCATAAATCGCCGTTTCACACGAAAGAAACATGAATTTGTCAGTTTAAATAGTTCAAAACAGCGTTTTTTCTATGTTATTGCAAGTTTAAAACAGCAGTTTTATCGTGATTTCACAAAAATCCACCGTTTCGAACGAAAGAAACATGAATTATAAGTTTGAATAGTTAAAAACAGCGTTTTTCTATGTTTTTGCAAATTTAAAACAGCAATTTTATCGTCATTTCTCATAAATCGCCGTTTCGCACGAAAGAAACCTGAATTTATCAGTTTGAGTAGTTAAAAACAGCGTTTTTCTATGTTTTTGCAAGTTTAAAACAGCAATTTTATCGTCATTTCTCATAAATCGCCGTTTCACACGAAAGAAACATGAATTTATCAGTTTTGAATAGTTGAAAACAGCGTTTTTCTATGTTTTTGCAAGTTTAAAACAGCAATTTTATCGTCATTTCTCATAAATCGCCGTTTTGCACGAAAGAAACATGAATTTATCAGTTTGAATAGTTAAAAACAGCGTTTTTCTATGTTTTTGCAAGTTTAAAACAGCAATTTTATCGTCATTTCTCATAAATCGCCGTTTCAGACGAAAGAAACATGAATTTGTCAGTTTGAATAGTTCAAAACAGCGTTTTTCTATGTTTGTGCAAGTTTAAAACAGCAATTTTATCGTCATTTCTCATAAATCGCCGTTTCACACGAAAGAAACATGAATTTGTCAGTTTGAATAGTTCAAAACAGCGTTTTTTCTATGTTTTTGCAAGTTTAAAACAGCAGTTTTATCGTGATTTCACAAAAATCCACCGTTTCGAACGAAAGAAACCTGAATTTTAGCAGTTTGAATAGTTAAAAACAGCGTTTTTCTATGTTTTTGCAAGTTTAAAACAGCAATTTTATCATCATTTCTCATAAATCGCCGTTTCACACGAAAGAAACATGAATTTATCAGTTTGAATAGTTGAAAACAGCGTTTACCTATGTTTTGCCAATTTTAAAACAGCAATTTTATCGTCATTTCTCATAAAACGCCGGTTCACACGAAAGAAACATGAATTTATCAGTTTGAATAGTTGAAAACAGCGTTTTTCTATGTTTTTGCAAGTTTAAAACAGCAATTTTATCGTCATTTCTCATAAATCGCCGTTTCACACGAAAGAAACATGAATTTATCAGTTTGAATAGTTGAAAACAGCGTTTTTTTATGTTTTTGCAAGTTTAAAACAGCAATTTTATCGTCATTTCTCATAAATCGCCGTTTCGCACGAAAGAAACATGAATTTATCAGTTTGAATAGTTAAAAACAGCGTTTTTCTATGTTTTTGCAAGTTTAAAACAGCAATTTTATCGTCATTTCTCATAAATCGCCGTTTCACACGAAAGAAACATGAATTTTTCAGTTTGAATAGTTCAAAACAGCGTTTTTCTATGTTTTTGCAAGTTTAAAACAGCAATTTTATCGTCATTTCTCATAAATCGCCGTTTCACACGAAAGAAACATGAATTTGTCAGTTTGAATAGTTCAAAACAGCGTTTTTCTATGTTTTTGCAAGTTTAAAACAGCAATTTTATCGTCATTTCTCATATATCACCGTATCACACGAAATAAACATGAATTTATCAGTTTGAATAGTTGAAAACAGCGTTTTTCTATGTTTTTGCAAGTTTAAAACAGCAATTTTATCGTCATTTCTCATAAATCGCCGTTTCACACGAAAGAAACATGTATTTATCAGTTTGAATAGTTGAAAACAGCGTTTTTCTATGTTTTTGTAAGTTTAAATTAGCAATTTCATCGTCATTTCTCATAAATCGCCGTTTCACACGAAAGAAACATGAATTTGTCAGTTTAAATAGTTCAAAACAGCGTTTTTCTATGTTATTGCAAGTTTAAAACAGCAGTTTTATCGTGATTTCACAAAAATCCACCGTTTCGAACGAAAGAAACCTGAATTATAAGTTTGAATAGTTAAAAACAGCGTTTTTCTATGTTTTTGCAAATTTAAAACAGCAATTTTATCGTCATTTCTCATAAATCGCCGTTTCGCACGAAAGAAACCTGAATTTATCAGTTTGAGTAGTTAAAAACAGCGTTTTTCTATGTTTTTGCAAGTTTAAAACAGCAATTTTATCGTCATTTCTCATAAATCGCCGTTTCACACGAAAGAAACATGAATTTATCAGTTTGAATAGTTGAAAACAGCGTTTTTCTATGTTTTTGCAAGTTTTAAAACAGCAATTTTATCGTCATTTCTCATAAATCGCCGTTTCGCACGAAAGAAACATGAATTTATCAGTTTGAATAGTTAAAAACAGCGTTTTTCTATGTTTTTGCAAGTTTAAAACAGCAATTTTATCGTCATTTCTCATAAATCGCCGTTTCAGACGAAAGAAACATGAATTTGTCAGTTTGAATAGTTCAAAACAGCGTTTTTCTATGTTTGTGCAAGTTTAAAACAGCAATTTTATCGTTATTTCTCATAAATCGCCGTTTCACACGAAAGAAACATGAATTTATCAGTTTGAATAGTTAAAAACAGCGTTTTTCTATGTTTTTGCAAGTTTAAAACAGCAATTTTATCGTGATTTCTCATAAATCGCTGTTTCGCACGAAAGAAACATGAATTTATCAGTTTGAATAGTTAAAAACAGCGTTTTTCTATGTTTTTGCATGTTTAAAACAGCAATTTTATCGTCATTTCTCATAAATCGCCGTTTCACACGAAAGAAACATGAATTTGTCAGTTTGAATAGTTCGAAACAGCGTTTTTCTATGTTTTTGCAAGTTTAAAACAGCAATTTTATCGTCATTTCTCATAAATCGCCGTTTCACACGAAAGAAACATGAATTTGTCAGTTTGAATAGTTCAAAACTGCGTTTTTCTATGTTTTTGCAAGTTTAAAACAGCAATTTTATCGTCATTTCTCATAAATCGCCGTTTTACACGAAAGAAACCTGAATTTTAGCAGTTTCAATAGTTAAAAACAGCGTTTTTCTATGTTTTTGCAAGTTTAAAACAGCAATTTTATCGTCATTTCTCATAAATCGCCGTTTCACACGAAAGAAACATGAATTTGTCAGTTTGAATAGTTCAAAACAGCGTTTTTCTATGTTTGTGCAAGTTTAAAACAGCAATTTTATCGTCATTTCTCATTAATCGCCGTTTCACACGAAAGAAACATGTATTTATCAGTTTGAATAGTTGAAAACAGCGTTTTTCTATGTTTTTGTAAGTTTAAATTAGCAATTTCATCGTCATTTCTCATAAATCGCCGTTTCACACGAAAGAAACATGAAATTGTCAGTTTAAATAGTTCAAAACAGCGTTTTTCTATGTTATTGCAAGTTTAAAACAGCAGTTTTATCGTGATTTCACAAAAATCCACCGTTTCGAACGAAAGAAACCTGAATTATAAGTTTGAATAGTTAAAAACAGCGTTTTTCTATGTTTTTGCAAATTTAAAACAGCAATTTTATCGTCATTTCTCATAAATCGCCGTTTCGCACGAAAGAAACCTGAATTTATCAGTTTGAGTAGTTAAAAACAGCGTTTTTCTATGTTTTTGCAAGTTTAAAACAGCAATTTTATCGTCATTTCTCATAAATCGCCGTTTCACACGAAAGAAACATGAATTTATCAGTTTGAATAGTTGAAAACAGCGTTTTTCTATGTTTTTGCAAGTTTAAAACAGCAATTTTATCGTCATTTCTCATAAATCGCCGTTTCGCACGAAAGAAACATGAATTTATCAGTTTGAATAGTTAAAAACAGCGTTTTTCTATGTTTTTGCAAGTTTAAAACAGCAATTTTATCGTCATTTCTCATAAATCGCCGTTTCAGACGAAAGAAACATGAATTTGTCAGTTTGAATAGTTCAAAACAGCGTTTTTCTATGTTTGTGCAAGTTTAAAACAGCAATTTTATCGTCATTTCTCATAAATCGCCGTTTCACACGAAAGAAACATGAATTTATCAGTTTGAATAGTTAAAAACAGCGTTTTTCTATGTTTTTGCAAGTTCAAAACAGCAATTTTATCGTCATTTCTCATAAATCGCTGTTTCGCACGAAAGAAACATGAATTTATCAGTTTGAATAGTTAAAAACAGCGTTTTTCTATGCTTTTGCATGTTTAAAACAGCAATTTTATCGTCATTTCTCATAAATCGCCGTTTCACACGAAAGAAACATGAATTTGTCAGTTTGAATAGTTCAAAACAGCGTTTTTCTATGTTTTTGCAAGTTTAAAACAGCAATTTTATCGTCATTTCTCATAAATCGCCGTTTCACACGAAAGAAACATGAATTTGTCAGTTTGAATAGTTCAAAACAGCGTTTTTCTATGTTTTTGCAAGTTTAAAACAGCAATTTTATCGTCATTTCTCATAAATCGCCGTTTTACACGAAAGAAACCTGAATTTTAGCAGTTTCAATAGTTAAAAACAGCGTTTTTCTATGTTTTTGCAAGTTTAAAACAGCAATTTTATCGTCATTTCTCATAAATCGCCGTTTCACACGAAAGAAACATGAATTTGTCAGTTTGAATAGTTCAAAACAGCGTTTTTCTATGTTTGTGCAAGTTTAAAACAGCAATTTTATCGTCATTTCTCATTAATCGCCGTTTCACACGAAAGAAACATGAATTTATCAGTTTGAATAGTTGAAAACAGCGTTTTTCTATGTTTGTGCAAGTTTAAAACAGCAATTTTATCGTCATTTCTCATAAATCGCCGTTTCACACGAAAGAAACATGAATTTGTCAGTTTGAATAGTTAAAAACAGCGTTTTTCTATGTTTTTGCAAGTTCAAAACAGCAATTTTATCGTCATTTCTCATAAATCGCTGTTTCGCACGAAAGAAACATGAATTTATCAGTTTGAATAGTTAAAAACAGCGTTTTTCTATGCTTTTGCATGTTTAAAACAGCAATTTTATCGTCATTTCTCATAAATCGCCGTTTCACACGAAAGAAACATGAATTTGTCAGTTTGAATAGTTCAAAACAGCGTTTTTCTATGTTTTTGCAAGTTTAAAACAGCAATTTTATCGTCATTTCTCATAAATCGCCGTTTCACACGAAAGAAACATGAATTTGTCAGTTTGAATAGTTCAAAACAGCGTTTTTCTATGTTTTTGCAAGTTTAAAACAGCAATTTTATCGTCATTTCTCATAAATCGCCGTTTTACACGAAAGAAACCTGAATTTTAGCAGTTTCAATAGTTAAAAACAGCGTTTTTCTATGTTTTTGCAAGTTTAAAACAGCAATTTTATCGTCATTTCTCATAAATCGCCGTTTCACACGAAAGAAACATGAATTTGTCAGTTTGAATAGTTCAAAACAGCGTTTTTCTATGTTTGTGCAAGTTTAAAACAGCAATTTTATCGTCATTTCTCATTAATCGCCGTTTCACACGAAAGAAACATGAATTTATCAGTTTGAATAGTTGAAAACAGCGTTTTTCTATGTTTGTGCAAGTTTAAAACAGCAATTTTATCGTCATTTCTCATAAATCGCCGTTTCACACGAAAGAAACATGAATTTGTCAGTTTGAATAGTTCAAAACAGCGTTTTTCTATGTTTGTGCAAGTTTAAAACAGCAATTCTATCGTCATTTCTCATAAAACGCCGTTTCACGCGAAAGAAACATGAATTTATCAGTTTGAATAGTTGAAAACAGCGTTTTTCTATGTTTTTGCAAGTTTAAAACAGCAATTTTATCGTCATTTCTCATAAATCGCCGTTTCACACGAAAGAAACATGAATTTATCAGTTTGAATAGTTGAAAACAGCGTTTTTTTATGTTTTTGCAAGTTTAAAACAGCAATTTTATCGTCATTTCTCATAAATCGTCGTTTCGCACGAAAGAAACATGAATTTATCAGTTTGAATAGTTAAAAACAGCGTTTTTCTATGTTTTTGCAAGTTTAAAACAGCAAATTTATCGTCATTTCTCATAAATCGCCGTTTCAGACGAAAGAAACATGAATTTGTCAGTTTGAATAGTTCAAAACAGCGTTTTTCTATGTTTTTGCAAGTTTAAAACAGCAATTTTATCGTCATTTCTCATAAATCGCCGTTTTACACGAAAGAAACCTGAATTTTAGCAGTTTCAATAGTTAAAAACAGCGTTTTTCTATGTTTTTGCAAGTTTAAAACAGCAATTTTATCGTCATTTCTCATAAATCGCCGTTTCACACGAAAGAAACATGAATTTGTCAGTTTGAATAGTTCAAAACAGCGTTTTTCTATGTTTGTGCAAGTTTAAAACAGCAATTTTATCGTCATTTCTCATTAATCGCCGTTTCACACGAAAGAAACATGAATTTATCAGTTTGAATAGTTGAAAACAGCGTTTTTCTATGTTTGTGCAAGTTTAAAACAGCAATTTTATCGTCATTTCTCATAAATCGCCGTTTCACACGAAAGAAACATGAATTTGTCAGTTTGAATAGTTCAAAACAGCGTTTTTCTATGTTTGTGCAAGTTTAAAACAGCAATTTTATCGTCATTTCTCATAAAACGCCGTTTCACGCGAAAGAAACATGAATTTATCAGTTTGAATAGTTGAAAACAGCGTTTTTCTATGTTTTTGCAAGTTTAAAACAGCAATTTTATCGTCATTTCTCATAAATCGCCGTTTCAGACGAAAGAAACATGAATTTGTCAGTTTGAATAGTTCAAAACAGCGTTTTTCTATGTTTGTGCAAGTTTAAAACAGCAATTTTATCGTCATTTCTCATAAATCGCCGTTTCACACGAAAGAAACATGAATTTATCAGTTTGAATAGTTAAAAACAGCGTTTTTCTATGTTTTTGCAAGTTCAAAACAGCAATTTTATCGTCATTTCTCATAAATCGCTGTTTCGCACGAAAGAAACATGAATTTATCAGTTTGAATAGTTAAAAACAGCGTTTTTCTATGCTTTTGCATGTTTAAAACAGCAATTTTATCGTCATTTCTCATAAATCGCCGTTTCACACGAAAGAAACATGAATTTGTCAGTTTGAATAGTTCAAAACAGCGTTTTTCTATGTTTTTGCAAGTTTAAAACAGCAATTTTATCGTCATTTCTCATAAATCGCCGTTTCACACGAAAGAAACATGAATTTGTCAGTTTGAATAGTTCAAAACAGCGTTTTTCTATGTTTTTGCAAGTTTAAAACAGCAATTTTATCGTCATTTCTCATAAATCGCCGTTTTACACGAAAGAAACCTGAATTTTAGCAGTTTCAATAGTTAAAAACAGCGTTTTTCTATGTTTTTGCAAGTTTAAAACAGCAATTTTATCGTCATTTCTCATAAATCGCCGTTTCACACGAAAGAAACATGAATTTGTCAGTTTGAATAGTTCAAAACAGCGTTTTTCTATGTTTGTGCAAGTTTAAAACAGCAATTTTATCGTCATTTCGCATTAATCGCCGTTTCACACGAAAGAAACATGAATTTATCAGTTTGAATAGTTGAAAACAGCGTTTTTCTATGTTTGTGCAAGTTTAAAACAGCAATTTTATCGTCATTTCTCATAAATCGCCGTTTCACACGAAAGAAACATGAATTTGTCAGTTTGAATAGTTCAAAACAGCGTTTTTCTATGTTTGTGCAAGTTTAAAACAGCAATTTTATCGTCATTTCTCATAAAACGCCGTTTCACGCGAAAGAAACATGAATTTATCAGTTTGAATAGTTGAAAACAGCGTTTTTCTATGTTTTTGCAAGTTTAAAACAGCAATTTTATCGTCATTTCTCATAAATCGCCGTTTCGCACGAAAGAAACCTGAATTTATCAGTTTGAGTAGTTAAAAACAGCGTTTTTCTATGTTTTTGCAAGTTTAAAACAGCAATTTTATCGTCATTTCTCATAAATCGCCGTTTCGCACGAAAGAAACATGAATTTATCAGTTTGAATAGTTAAAAACAGCGTTTTTCTATGTTTTTGCAAGTTTAAAACAGCAATTTTATCGTCATTTCTCATAAATCGCCGTTTCGCACGAAAGAAACATGAATTTATCAGTTTGAATAGTTAAAAACAGCGTTTTTCTATGTTTTTGCAAGTTTAAAACAGCAATTTTATCGTCATTTCTCATAAATCGCCGTTTCAGACGAAAGAAACATGAATTTGTCAGTTTGAATAGTTCAAAACAGCGTTTTTCTATGTTTGTGCAAGTTTAAAACAGCAATTTTATCGTCATTTCTCATAAAACGCCGTTTCACGCGAAAGAAACATGAATTTATCAGTTTGAATAGTTGAAAACAGCGTTTTTCTATGTTTTTGCAAGTTTAAAACAGCAATTTTATCGTCATTTCTCATAAATCGCCGTTTCAGACGAAAGAAACATGAATTTGTCAGTTTGAATAGTTCAAAACAGCGTTTTTCTATGTTTGTGCAAGTTTAAAACAGCAATTTTATCGTCATTTCTCATAAATCGCCGTTTCACACGAAAGAAACATGAATTTATCAGTTTGAATAGTTAAAAACAGCGTTTTTCTATGTTTTTGCAAGTTCAAAACAGCAATTTTATCGTCATTTCTCATAAATCGCTGTTTCGCACGAAAGAAACATGAATTTATCAGTTTGAATAGTTAAAAACAGCGTTTTTCTATGCTTTTGCATGTTTAAAACAGCAATTTTATCGTCATTTCTCATAAATCGCCGTTTCACACGAAAGAAACATGAATTTGTCAGTTTGAATAGTTCAAAACAGCGTTTTTCTATGTTTTTGCAAGTTTAAAACAGCAATTTTATCGTCATTTCTCATAAATCGCCGTTTCACACGAAAGAAACATGAATTTGTCAGTTTGAATAGTTCAAAACAGCGTTTTTCTATGTTTTTGCAAGTTTAAAACAGCAATTTTATCGTCATTTCTCATAAATCGCCGTTTTACACGAAAGAAACCTGAATTTTAGCAGTTTCAATAGTTAAAAACAGCGTTTTTCTATGTTTTTGCAAGTTTAAAACAGCAATTTTATCGTCATTTCTCATAAATCGCCGTTTCACACGAAAGAAACATGAATTTGTCAGTTTGAATAGTTCAAAACAGCGTTTTTCTATGTTTGTGCAAGTTTAAAACAGCAATTTTATCGTCATTTCTCATTAATCGCCGTTTCACACGAAAGAAACATGAATTTATCAGTTTGAATAGTTGAAAACAGCGTTTTTCTATGTTTGTGCAAGTTTAAAACAGCAATTTTATCGTCATTTCTCATAAATCGCCGTTTCACACGAAAGAAACATGAATTTGTCAGTTTGAATAGTTCAAAACAGCGTTTTTCTATGTTTGTGCAAGTTTAAAACAGCAATTTTATCGTCATTTCTCATAAAACGCCGTTTCACGCGAAAGAAACATGAATTTATCAGTTTGAATAGTTGAAAACAGCGTTTTTCTATGTTTTTGCAAGTTTAAAACAGCAATTTTATCGTCATTTCTCATAAATCGCCGTTTCACACGAAAGAAACATGAATTTATCAGTTTGAATAGTTGAAAACAGCGTTTTTTTATGTTTTTGCAAGTTTAAAACAGCAATTTTATCGTCATTTCTCATAAATCGCCGTTTCGCACGAAAGAAACATGTATTTATCAGTTTGAATAGTTGAAAACAGCGTTTTTCTATGTTTTTGTAAGTTTAAATTAGCAATTTCATCGTCATTTCTCATAAATCGCCGTTTCACACGAAAGAAACATGAATTTGTCAGTTTAAATAGTTCAAAACAGCGTTTTTCTATGTTATTGCAAGTTTAAAACAGCAGTTTTATCGTGATTTCACAAAAATCCACCGTTTCGAACGAAAGAAACCTGAATTATAAGTTTAAATAGTTAAAAACAGCGTTTTTCTATGTTTTTGCAAGTTTAAAACAGCAATTTTATCGTCATTTCTCATAAATCGCCGTTTCGCACGAAAGAAACCTGAATTTATCAGTTTGAGTAGTTAAAAACAGCGTTTTTCTATGTTTTTGCAAGTTTAAAACAGCAATTTTATCGTCATTTCTCATAAATCGCCGTTTCGCACGAAAGAAACATGAATTTATCAGTTTGAATAGTTAAAAACAGCGTTTTTCTATGTTTTTGCAAGTTTAAAACAGCAATTTTATCGTCATTTCTCATAAATCGCCGTTTCAGACGAAAGAAACATGAATTTGTCAGTTTGAATAGTTCAAAACAGCGTTTTTCTATGTTTGTGCAAGTTTAAAACAGCAATTTTATCGTCATTTCTCATAAATCGCCGTTTCACACGAAAGAAACATGAATTTATCAGTTTGAATAGTTAAAAACAGCGTTTTTCTATGTTTTTGCAAGTTTAAAACAGCAATTTTATCGTCATTTCTCATAAATCGCTGTTTCGCACGAAAGAAACATGAATTTATCAGTTTGAATAGTTAAAAACAGCGTTTTTCTATGTTTTTGCATGTTTAAAACAGCAATTTTATCGTCATTTCTCATAAATCGCCGTTTCACACGAAAGAAACATGAATTTGTCAGTTTGAATAGTTCAAAACAGCGTTTTTCTATGTTTTTGCAAGTTTAAAACAGCAATTTTATCGTCATTTCTCATAAATCGCCGTTTCACACGAAAGAAACATTAATTTGTCAGTTTGAATAGTTCAAAACAGCGTTTTTCTATGTTTTTGCAAGTTTAAAACAGCAATTTTATCGTCATTTCTCATAAATCGCCGTTTTACACGAAAGAAACCTGAATTTTAGCAGTTTCAATAGTTAAAAACAGCGTTTTTCTATGTTTTTGCAAGTTTAAAACAGCAATTTTATCGTCATTTCTCATAAATCGCCGTTTCACACGAAAGAAACATGAAATTGTCAGTTTGAATAGTTCAAAACAGCGTTTTTCTATGTTTGTGCAAGTTTAAAACAGCAATTTTATCGTCATTTCTCATAAATCGCCGTTTCACACGAAAGAAACATGAATTTATCAGTTTGAATAGTTGAAAACAGCATTTTTCTATGTTTTTGCAAGTTTAAAACAGCAATTTTATCGTCATTTCTCATAAATCGCTGTTTCGCACGAAAGAAACATGAATTTATCAGTTTGAATAGTTAAAAACAGCGTTTTTCTATGTTTTTGCAAGTTTAAAACAGCAATTTTATCGTCATTTCTCATAAATCGCCGTTTCACACGAAAGAAACATGAATTTGTCAGTTTGAATAGTTCAAAACAGCGTTTTTCTATGTTTTTGCAAGTTTAAAACAGCAATTTTATCGTCATTTCTCATAAATCGCCGTTTCACACGAAAGAAACATGAATTTGTCAGTTTGAATAGTTCAAAACAGCGTTTTTCTATGTTTTTGCAAGTTTAAAACAGCAATTTTATCATCATTTCTCATAAATCGCCGTTTCACACGAAAGAAACATGAATTTATCAGTTTGAATAGTTGAAAACAGCGTTTTCCTATGTTTTGCCAATTTTAAAACAGCAATTTTATCGTCATTTTTCATAAAACGCCGTTTCACGCGAAAGAAACATGAATTTATCAGTTTGAATAGTTGAAAACAGCGTTTTTCTATGTTTTTGCAAGTTTAAAACAGCAATTTTATCGTCATTTCTCATAAATCGCCGTTTCACACAAAAGAAACATGAATTTATTAGTTTGAATAGTTGAAAACAGCGTTTTTTTATGTTTTTGCAAGTTTAAAACAGCAATTTTATCGTCATTTCTCATAAATCGCCGTTTCGCACGAAAGAAACATGAATTTATCAGTTTGAATAGTTAAAAACAGCGTTTTTCTATGTTTTTGCAAGTTTAAAACAGCAATTTTATCGTCATTTCTCATAAATCGCCGTTTCACACGAAAGAAACATGAATTTGTCAGTTTGAATAGTTCAAAACAGCGTTTTTCTATGTTTTTGCAAGTTTAAAACAGCAATTTTGTCGTCATTTCTCATAATTCACCGTTTCACACGAAAGAAACATGAATTTATCAGTTTGAATAGTTGAAAACAGCGTTTTTCTATGTTTTTGCAAGTTTAAAACAGCAATTTTATCGTCATTTCTCATAAATCGCCGTTTCACACGAAAGAAACATGTATTTATCAGTTTGAATAGTTGAAAACAGCGTTTTTCTATGTTTTTGTAAGTTTAAATTAGCAATTTCATCGTCATTTCTCATAAATCGCCGTTTCACACGAAAGAAACATGAATTTGTCAGTTTAAATAGTTCAAAACAGCGTTTTTCTATGTTATTGCAAGTTTAAAACAGCAGTTTTATCGTGATTTCACAAAAATCCACCGTTTCGAACGAAAGAAACCTGAATTATAAGTTTAAATAGTCAAAAACAGCGTTTTTCTATGTTTTTGCAAGTTTAAAACAGCAATTTTATCGTCATTTCTCATAAATCGCCGTTTCACACGAAAGAAACATGAATTTATCAGTTTGAATAGTTGAAAACAGCGTATTTCTATGTTTTTGCAAGTTTAAAACAGCAATTTCATCGTCATTTCTCATAAATCGCCGTTTCACACGAAAGAAACATGAATATGTCAGTTTGAATAGTTCAAAACAGCGTTTTTCTCTGTTTTTGCAAGCAGCAGTTTTATCGTGATTTCACAAAAATCCACCGTTTCGAGCGAAAGAAACCTGAATTTTAGCAGTTTGAATAGTTAAATCGTAATTTCACAAAAATCCACCGTTTCGAACGAAAGAAACCTGAATTATAAGTTTGAATATTTAAAACAGCGTTTTTCTATGTTTTTGCAAGTTTAAAACAGCAATTTTATCGTCATTTCTCATAAATCGCCGTTTTACACGAAAGAAACCTGAATTTTAGCAGTTTGAATAGTTAAAAACAGCGTTTTTCTATGTTTTTCAAGTTTAAAACAGCAATTTTATCATCATTTCTCATAAATCGCCGTTTCACACGAAAGAAACATGAATTTATCAGTTTGAATAGTTGAAAACAGCGTTTTCCTATGTTTTGCCAATTTTAAAACAGCAATTTTATCGTCATTTCTCATAAAACGCCGTTTCACACGAAAGAAACATGAATTTATCAGTTTGAATAGTTGTAAACAGCGTTTTTCTATGTTTTTGCAAGTTTAAAACAGCAATTTTATCGTCATTTCTCATAAATCGCCGTTTCACACGAAAGAAACATGAATTTATCAGTTTGAATAGTTGAAAACAGCGTTTTTCTATGTTTTTGCAAGTTTAAAACAGCAATTTTATCGTCATTTCTCATAAATCGCCGTTTCGCACGAAAGAAACATGAATTTATCAGTTTGAATAGTTAAAAACAGCGTTTTTCTATGTTTTTGCAAGTTTAAAACAGCAATTTTATCGTCATTTCTCATAAATCGCCGTTTCACACGAAAGAAACACGAATTTGTCAGTTTGAATAGTTCAAAACAGCGTTTTTCTATGTTTGTGCAAGTTTAAAACAGCAATTTTATCGTCATTTCTCATAAATCGCCGTTTCACATGAAAGAAACATGAATTTATCAGTTTGAATAGTTGAAAACAGCGTTTTTCTATGTTTTTGCAAGTTTAAAACAGCAATTTTATCGTCATTTCTCATAAATCGCCGTTTCGCACGAAAGAAACATAAATTTATCAGTTTGAATAGTTAAAAACAGCGTTTTTCTATGTTTTTGCAAGTTTAAAACAGCAATTTTATCGTCATTTCTCATAAATCGCCGTTTCACACGAAAGAAACATGAATTTGTCAGTTTGAATAGTTCAAAACAGCGTTTTTCTATGTTTTTGCAAGTTTAAAACAGCAATTTTATCGTCATTTCTCATAAAACGCCGTTTCACACGAAAGAAACATGAATTTGTCAGTTTGAATAGTTCAAAACAGCGTTTTTCTATGTTTTTGCAAGTTTAAAACAGCAATTTTATCGTCATTTGTCATAAATCGCCGTTTCACACGAAAGAAACATAAATTTATCAGTTTGAATAGTTGAAAACAGCGTTTTTTTATGTTTTTGCAAGTTTAAAACAGCAATTTTATCGTCATTTTTCATAAATCGCCGTTTCGCACGAAAGAAACATGAATTTATCAGTTTGAATAGTTAAAAACAGCAGTTTTATCGTGATTTCACAAAAATCCACCGTTTCGAACGAAAGAAACCTGAATTATAAGTTTGAATAGTTAAAAACAGCGTTTTTCTATGTTTTTGCAAGTTTAAAACAGCAATTTTATCGTCATTTCTCATAAATCGCCGTTTCACACGAAAGAAACATGAATTTATCAGTTTGAATAGTTGAAAACAGCGTATTTCTATGTTTTTGCAAGTTTAAAACAGCAATTTCATCGTCATTTCTCATAAATCGCCGTTTCACACGAAAGAAACATGAATATGTCAGTTTGAATAGTTCAAAACAGCGTTTTTCTCTGTTTTTGCAAGCAGCAGTTTTATCGTGATTTCACAAAAATCCACCGTTTCGAGCGAAAGAAACCTGAATTTTAGCAGTTTGAATAGTTAAATCGTGATTTCACAAAAATCCACCGTTTCGAACGAAAGAAACCTGAATTTATCAGTTTGAATAGTTAAAAACAGCGTTTTTCTATGTTTTTGCAAGTTTAAAACAGCAATTTTATCGTCATTTCTCATAAATCGCCGTTTCACACGAAAGAAACATGAATTTGTACGTTTGAATAGTTCAAAACAGCGTTTTTCTATGTTTTTGCAAGTTTAAAACAGCAATTTTATCGTCATTTCTCATAAATCGCCGTTTCACACGAAAGAAACATAAATTTGTCAGTTTGAATAGTTCAAAACAGCGTTTTTCTATGTTTTTGCAAGTTTAAAACAGCAATTTTATCGTCATTTCTCATAAATCACCGTTTCACACGAAAGAAACATAAATTTATCAGTTTGAATAGTTGAAAACAGCGTTTTTCTATGATTTTGCAAGTTTAAAACAGCAATTTTATCGTCATTTCTCATAAATCGCCGTTTCACACGAAAGAAACATGTATTTATCAGTTTGAATAGTTGAAAACAGCGTTTTTCTATGTTTTTGCAAGTTTAAAACAGCAATTTTATCGTCATTTCTCATAAATCGCCGTTTCGCACGAAAGAAACATGAATTTATCAGTTTGAATAGTTGAAAACAGCGTTTTTCTATGTTTTTGCAAGTTTAAAACAGCAATTTTATCGTCATTTCTCATAAATCGCCGTTTCACACGAAAGAAACATGTATTTATCAGTTTGAATAGTTGAAAACAGCGTTTTTCTATGTTTTTGCAAGTTTAAAACAGCAATTTTATCGTCATTTCTCATAAATCGCCGTTTCGCACGAAAGAAACATGAATTTATCAGTTTGAATAGTTAAAAACAGCGTTTTTCTATGTTTTTGCAAGTTTAAAACAGCAATTTTATCGTCATTTCTCATAAATCGCCGTTTCACACGAAAGAAACACGAATTTGTCAGTTTGAATAGTTCAAAACAGCGTTTTTCTATGTTTGTGCAAGTTTAAAACAGCAATTTTATCGTCATTTCTCATAAATCGCCGTTTTACACGAAAGAAACATGAATTTATCAGTTTGAATAGTTGAAAACAGCGTTTTTCTATGTTTTTGCAAGTTTAAAACAGCAATTTTATCGTCATTTCTCATAAATCGCCGTTTAGCACGAAAGAAACATGAATTTATCAGTTTGAATAGTTAAAAACAGCGTTTTTCTATGTTTTTGCAAGTTTAAAACAGCAATTTTATCGTCATTTCTCATAAATCGCCGTTTTACACGAAAGAAACATGAATTTGTCAGTTTGAATAGTTCAAAACAGCGTTTTTCTATGTTTTTTGCAAGTTTAAAACAGCAATTTTATCGTCATTTCTCATAAATCGCCGTTTCACACGAAGAAACATGAATTTGTCAGTTTGAATAGTTCAAAACAGCGTTTTTCTATGTTTTTGCAAGTTTAAAACAGCAATTTTATCGTCATTTCTCATAAATCGCCGTTTCGCACGAAAGAAACCTGAATTTATCAGTTTGAATAGTTAAAAACAGCGTTTTTCTATGTTTTTGCAAGTTTAAAACAGCAATTTTATCGTCATTTCTCATAAATCGCCGTTTCACACGAAAGAAACATGAATTTATCAGTTTGTATAGTTGAAAACAGCGTTTTTCTATGTTTTGGCAAGATTAAAACAGCAATTTAATCGTCATTTCTCATAAATCGCCGTTTCACACGAAAGAAACATGAATTTATCAGTTTGAATAGTTGAAAACAGCGTTTTTCTATGTTTTTGCAAGTTTAAAACAGCAATTTTATCGTCATTTCTCATAAATCGCCGTTTCACACGAAAGAAACACGAATTTGTCAGTTTGAATAGTTCAAAACAGCGTTTTTCTATGTTTGTGCAAGTTTAAAACAGCAATTTTATCGTCATTTCTCATAAATCGCCGTTTTACACGAAAGAAACATGAATTTATCAGTTTGAATAGTTGAAAACAGCGTTTTTCTATGTTTTTGCAAGTTTAAAACAGCAATTTTATCGTCATTTCTCATAAATCGCCGTTTAGCACGAAAGAAACATGAATTTATCAGTTTGAATAGTTAAAAACAGCGTTTTTCTATGTTTTTGCAAGTTTAAAACAGCAATTTTATCGTCATTTCTCATAAATCGCCGTTTTACACGAAAGAAACATGAATTTGTCAGTTTGAATAGTTCAAAACAGCGTTTTTCTATGTTTTTGCAAGTTTAAAACAGCAATTTTATCGTCATTTCTCATAAATCGCCGTTTCACACGAAGAAACATGAATTTGTCAGTTTGAATAGTTCAAAACAGCGTTTTTCTATGTTTTTGCAAGTTTAAAACAGCAATTTTATCGTCATTTCTCATAAATCGCCGTTTCGCACGAAAGAAACCTGAATTTATCAGTTTGAATAGTTAAAAACAGCGTTTTTCTATGTTTTTGCAAGTTTAAAACAGCAATTTTATCGTCATTTCTCATAAATCGCCGTTTCACACGAAAGAAACATGAATTTATCAGTTTGTATAGTTGAAAACAGCGTTTTTCTATGTTTTGGCAAGATTAAAACAGCAATTTAATCGTCATTTCTCATAAATCGCCGTTTCACACGAAAGAAACATGAATTTATCAGTTTGAATAGTTCAAAACAGCGTTTTTCTATGTTTTTGCAAGTTTAAAACAGCAATTTTATCGTCATTTCTCATAAATCGCCGTTTCGCACGAAAGAAACCTGAATTTATCAGTTTGAATAGTTAAAAACAGCGTTTTTCTATGTTTTTGCAAGTTTAAAACAGCAATTTTATCGTGATTTCACAAAAATCCACCGTTTCGAACGAAAGAAACCTGAATTTATCAGTTTGAATAGTTAAAAACAGCGTTTTTTTATGTTTTTGCAAGTTTAAAACAGCAATTTTATCGTCATTTCTCATAAATCGCCGTTACGCACGAAAGAAACATGAATTTGTCAGTTTGAATAGTTCAAAACAGCGTTTTTCTATGTTTTTGCAAGTTTAAAACAGCAATTTTATCGTCATTTCTCATAAATCGCCGTTTCACACGAAAGAAACATGAATTTATCAGTTTGAATAGTTGAAAACAGCGTTTTTCTATGTTTTTGCAAGTTTAAAACAGCAGTTTTATCGTGATTTCACAAAAATCCACCGTTTCGAACGAAAGAAACCTGAATTTATCAGTTTGAATAGTTAAAAACAGCGTTTTTCTATGTTTTTGCAAGTTTAAAACAGCAATTTTATCGTGATTTCACAAAAATCCACCGTTTCGAACGAAAGAAACCTGAATTTATCAGTTTGAATAGTTAAAAACAGCGTTTTTCTATGTTTTTGCAAGTTTAAAACAGCAATTTTATCGTCATTTCTCATAAATCACCGTTTCACACGAAAGAAACATGAATTTATCAGTTTGAATAGTTGAAAACAGCGTTTTTCTATGATTTTGCAAGTTTAAAACAGCAATTTTATCGTCATTTCTCATAAATCGCCGTTTCACACGAAAGAAACATGTATTTATCAGTTTGAATAGTTGAAAACAGCGTTTTTCTATGTTTTTGCAAGTTTAAAACAGCAATTTTATCGTCATTTCTCATAAATCGCCGTTTCGCACGAAAGAAACATGAATTTATCAGTTTGAATAGTTGAAAACAGCGTTTTTCTATGTTTTTGCAAGTTTAAAACAGCAATTTTATCGTCATTTCTCATAAATCGCCGTTTCACACGAAAGAAACATGTATTTATCAGTTTGAATAGTTGAAAACAGCGTTTTTCTATGTTTTTGCAAGTTTAAAACAGCAATTTTATCGTCATTTCTCATAAATCGCCGTTTCGCACGAAAGAAACATGAATTTATCAGTTTGAATAGTTAAAAACAGCGTTTTTCTATGTTTTTGCAAGTTTAAAACAGCAATTTTATCGTCATTTCTCATAAATCGCCGTTTCACACGAAAGAAACACGAATTTGTCAGTTTGAATAGTTCAAAACAGCGTTTTTCTATGTTTGTGCAAGTTTAAAACAGCAATTTTATCGTCATTTCTCATAAATCGCCGTTTTACACGAAAGAAACATGAATTTATCAGTTTGAATAGTTGAAAACAGCGTTTTTCTATGTTTTTGCAAGTTTAAAACAGCAATTTTATCGTCATTTCTCATAAATCGCCGTTTAGCACGAAAGAAACATGAATTTATCAGTTTGAATAGTTAAAAACAGCGTTTTTCTATGTTTTTGCAAGTTTAAAACAGCAATTTTATCGTCATTTCTCATAAATCGCCGTTTTACACGAAAGAAACATGAATTTGTCAGTTTGAATAGTTCAAAACAGCGTTTTTCTATGTTTTTGCAAGTTTAAAACAGCAATTTTATCGTCATTTCTCATAAATCGCCGTTTCACACGAAGAAACATGAATTTGTCAGTTTGAATAGTTCAAAACAGCGTTTTTCTATGTTTTTGCAAGTTTAAAACAGCAATTTTATCGTCATTTCTCATAAATCGCCGTTTCGCACGAAAGAAACCTGAATTTATCAGTTTGAATAGTTAAAAACAGCGTTTTTCTATGTTTTTGCAAGTTTAAAACAGCAATTTTATCGTCATTTCTCATAAATCGCCGTTTCACACGAAAGAAACATGAATTTATCAGTTTGTATAGTTGAAAACAGCGTTTTTCTATGTTTTGGCAAGATTAAAACAGCAATTTAATCGTCATTTCTCATAAATCGCCGTTTCACACGAAAGAAACATGAATTTATCAGTTTGAATAGTTGAAAACAGCGTTTTTCTATGTTTTTGCAAGTTTAAAACAGCAATTTTATCGTCATTTCTCATAAATCGCCGTTTCACACGAAAGAAACACGAATTTGTCAGTTTGAATAGTTCAAAACAGCGTTTTTCTATGTTTGTGCAAGTTTAAAACAGCAATTTTATCGTCATTTCTCATAAATCGCCGTTTTACACGAAAGAAACATGAATTTATCAGTTTGAATAGTTGAAAACAGCGTTTTTCTATGTTTTTGCAAGTTTAAAACAGCAATTTTATCGTCATTTCTCATAAATCGCCGTTTAGCACGAAAGAAACATGAATTTATCAGTTTGAATAGTTAAAAACAGCGTTTTTCTATGTTTTTGCAAGTTTAAAACAGCAATTTTATCGTCATTTCTCATAAATCGCCGTTTTACACGAAAGAAACATGAATTTGTCAGTTTGAATAGTTCAAAACAGCGTTTTTCTATGTTTTTGCAAGTTTAAAACAGCAATTTTATCGTCATTTCTCATAAATCGCCGTTTCACACGAAGAAACATGAATTTGTCAGTTTGAATAGTTCAAAACAGCGTTTTTCTATGTTTTTGCAAGTTTAAAACAGCAATTTTATCGTCATTTCTCATAAATCGCCGTTTCGCACGAAAGAAACCTGAATTTATCAGTTTGAATAGTTAAAAACAGCGTTTTTCTATGTTTTTGCAAGTTTAAAACAGCAATTTTATCGTCATTTCTCATAAATCGCCGTTTCACACGAAAGAAACATGAATTTATCAGTTTGTATAGTTGAAAACAGCGTTTTTCTATGTTTTGGCAAGATTAAAACAGCAATTTAATCGTCATTTCTCATAAATCGCCGTTTCACACGAAAGAAACATGAATTTATCAGTTTGAATAGTTCAAAACAGCGTTTTTCTATGTTTTTGCAAGTTTAAAACAGCAATTTTATCGTCATTTCTCATAAATCGCCGTTTCGCACGAAAGAAACCTGAATTTATCAGTTTGAATAGTTAAAAACAGCGTTTTTCTATGTTTTTGCAAGTTTAAAACAGCAATTTTATCGTGATTTCACAAAAATCCACCGTTTCGAACGAAAGAAACCTGAATTTATCAGTTTGAATAGTTAAAAACAGCGTTTTTTTATGTTTTTGCAAGTTTAAAACAGCAATTTTATCGTCATTTCTCATAAATCGCCGTTACGCACGAAAGAAACATGAATTTGTCAGTTTGAATAGTTCAAAACAGCGTTTTTCTATGTTTTTGCAAGTTTAAAACAGCAATTTTATCGTCATTTCTCATAAATCGCCGTTTCACACGAAAGAAACATGAATTTATCAGTTTGAATAGTTGAAAACAGCGTTTTTCTATGTTTTTGCAAGTTTAAAACAGCAGTTTTATCGTGATTTCACAAAAATCCACCGTTTCGAACGAAAGAAACCTGAATTTATCAGTTTGAATAGTTAAAAACAGCGTTTTTTTATGTTTTTGCAAGTTTAAAACAGCAATTTTATCGTCATTTCTCATAAATCGCCGTTTCGCACGAAAGAAACATGAATTTGTCAGTTTGAATAGTTCAAAACAGCGTTTTTCTATGTTTTTGCAAGTTTAAAACAGCAATTTTATCGTCATTTCTCATAAATCGCCGTTTCACACGAAAGAAACATGAATTTATCAGTTTGAATAGTTGAAAACAGCGTATTTCTATGTTTTTGCAAGATTTAAAACAGCAATTTCATCGTCATTTCTCATAAATCGCCGTTTCACACGAAAGAAACATGAATATGTCAGTTTGAATAGTTCAAAACAGCGTTTTTCTCTGTTTTTGCAAGCAGCAGTTTTATCGTGATTTCACAAAAATCCACCGTTTCGAGCGAAAGAAACCTGAATTTTAGCAGTTTGAATAGTTAAATCGTGATTTCACAAAAATCCACCGTTTCGAACGAAAGAAACCTGAATTATAAGTTTGAATATTTAAAAACAGCGTTTTTCTATGTTTTTGCAAGTTTAAAACAGCAATTTTATCGTCATTTCTCATAAATCGCCGTTTTACACGAAAGAAACCTGAATTTTAGCAGTTTGAATAGTTAAAAACAGCGTTTTTTTATGTTTTTCAAGTTTAAAACAGCAATTTTATCATCATTTCTCATAAATCGCCGTTTCACACGAAAGAAACATGAATTTATCAGTTTGAATAGTTGAAAACAGCGTTTTCCTATGTTTTGCCAATTTTAAAACAGCAATTTTATCGTCATTTCTCATTAAACGCCGTTCCACACGAAAGAAACATGAATTTATCAGTTTGAATAGTTGAAAACTGCGTTTTTCTATGTTTTTGCAAGTTTAAAACAGCAATTTTATCGTCATTTCTCATAAATCGCCGTTTTACACGAAAGAAACATGAATTTATCAGTTTGAATAGTTGAAAACAGCGTTTTTCTATGTTTTTGCAAGTTTAAAACAGCAATTTTATCGTCATTTCTCATAAATCGCCGTTTAGCACGAAAGAAACATGAATTTATCAGTTTGAATAGTTAAAAACAGCGTTTTTCTATGTTTTTGCAAGTTTAAAACAGCAATTTTATCGTCATTTCTCATAAATCGCCGTTTCACACGAAAGAAACATGAATTTGTCAGTTTGAATAGTTCAAAACAGCGTTTTTCTATGTTTTTGCAAGTTTAAAACAGCAATTTTATCGTCATTTCTCATAAATCGCCGTTTCACACGAAAGAAACATGAATTTGTCAGTTTGAATAGTTCAAAACAGCGTTTTTCTATGTTTTTGAAAGTTTAAAACAGCAATTTTATCGTCATTTCTCATAAATCGCCGTTTCGCACGAAAGAAACCTGAATTTATCAGTTTGAATAGTTAAAAACAGCGTTTTTCTATGTTTTTGCAAGTTTAAAACAGCAATTTTATCGTCATTTCTCATAAATCGCCGTTTCACACGAAAGAAACATGAATTTATCAGATTGAATAATTGAAAACAGCGTTTTTCTATGTTTTGGCAAGATTAAAACAGCAATTTAATCGTCATTTCTCATAAATCGCCGTTTCACACGAAAGAAACATGAATTTATCAGTTTGAATAGTTCAAAACAGCGTTTTTCTATGTTTTTGCAAGTTTAAAACAGCAATTTTATCGTCATTTCTCATAAATCGCCGTTTCGCACGAAAGAAACCTGAATTTATCAGTTTGAATAGTTAAAAACAGCGTTTTTCTATGTTTTTGCAAGTTTAAAACAGCAATTTTATCGTGATTTCACAAAAATCCACCGTTTCGAACGAAAGAAACCTGAATTTATCAGTTTGAATAGTTAAAAACAGCGTTTTTTTATGTTTTTGCAAGTTTAAAACAGCAATTTTATCGTCATTTCTCATAAATCGCCGTTTCGCACGAAAGAAACATGAATTTGTCAGTTTGAATAGTTCAAAACAGCGTTTTTCTATGTTTTTGCAAGTTTAAAACAGCAATTTTATCGTCATTTCTCATAAATCGCCGTTTCACACGAAAGAAACATGAATTTATCAGTTTGAATAGTTGAAAACAGCGTTTTTCTATGTTTTTGCAAGTTTAAAACAGCAATTTTATCGTCATTTCTCATAAATCGCCGTTTCACACGAAAGAAACATGAATTTATCAGTTTGAATAGTTGAAAACAGCGTTTTTCTATGTTTTTGCAAGTTTAAAACAGCAATTTTATCGTCATTTCTCATAAATCGCCGTTTCACACGAAAGAAACATGAATTTGTCAGTTTGAATAGTTCAAAACAGCGTTTTTCTATGTTTTTGCAAGTTTAAAACAGCAGTTTTATCGTGATTTCACAAAAATCCACCGTTTCGAACGAAAGAAACCTGAATTTTAGCAGTTTGAATAGTTAAAAACAGCGTTTTTTTATGTTTTTGCAAGTTTAAAACAGCAATTTTATCGTCATTTCTCATAAATCGCCGTTTCGCACGAAAGAAACATGAATTTGTCAGTTTGAATAGTTCAAAACAGCGTTTTTCTATGTTTTTGCAAGTTTAAAACAGCAATTTTATCGTCATTTCTCATAAATCGCCGTTTCACACGAAAGAAACATGAATTTATCAGTTTGAATAGTTGAAAACAGCGTTTTTCTATGTTTTTGCAAGTTTAAAACAGCAATTTTATCGTCATTTCTCATAAATCGCCGTTTCACACGAAAGAAACATGAATTTGTCAGTTTGAATAGTTCAAAACAGCGTTTTTCTATGTTTTTGCAAGTTTAAAACAGCAGTTTTATCGTGATTTCACAAAAGTCCACCGTTTCGAACGAAAGAAACCTGAATTTTAGCAGTTTGAATAGTTAAAAACAGCGTTTTTCTATGTTTTTGCAAGTTTAAAACAGCAAATTTATCATCATTTCTCATAAATCGCCGTTTCACACGAAAGAAACATGAATTTATCAGTTTGAATAGTTGAAAACAGCGTTTTCCTATGTTATGCCAATTTTAAAACAGCAATTTTATCGTCATTTTTAATAAAACGCCGTTTCACACGAAAGAAACATGAATTTATCAGTTTGAATAGTTGAAAACAGCGTTTTTCTATGTTTTTGCAAGTTTAAAACAGCAATTTTATCGTCATTTCTCATAAATCGCCGTTTCACACGAAAGAAACATGAATTTATCAGTTTGAATAGTTGAAAACAGCGTTTTTCTATGTTTTTGCAAGTTTAAAACAGCAATTTTATCGTCATTTCTCATAAATCGCCGTTCCGCACGAAAGAAACATGAATTTATCAGTTTGAATAGTTAAAAACAGCGTTTTTCTATGTTTTTGCAAGTTTAAAACAGCAATTTATCGTCATTTCTCATAAATCGCCGTTTCACACGAAAGAAACATGAATTTGTCAGTTTGAATATTTCAAAACAGCGTTTTTCTATGTTTTTGCAAGTTTAAAACTGCAATTTTATCGTCATTTCTCATAAATCGCCGTTTCACACGAAAGAAACATGAATTTATCAGTTTGAATACTTGAAAACTGCGTTTTTCTATGTTTTTGTAAGTTTAATTTAGCAATTTCATCGTCATTTCTCATAAATCGCCGTTTCACACGAAAGAAACATGAATTTGTCAGTTTGAATTGTTCAAAACAGCGTTTTTCTATGTTATTGCAAGTTTAAAACAGCAGTTTTATCGTGATTTCACAAAAATCCACCGTTTCGAACGAAAGAAACCTGAATTATAAGTTTGAATAGTTAAAAACAGCGTTTTTCTATGTTTTTACAAGTTTAAAACAGCAATTTTATCGTCATTTCTCATAAATCGCCGTTTCACACGAAAGAAACATGAATTTATCAGTTTGAATAGTTGAAAACAGCGTTTTTCTATGTTTTTGCAAGATTAAAACAGCAATTTTATCGTCATTTCTCATAAATCGCCGTTTTACACGAAAGAAACATGAATTTATAAGTTTGAATAGTTGAAAACAGCGTTTTTCTATGTTTTTGCAAGTTTAAAGCAGCAATTTTATCGTCATTTCTCATAAATCGCCGTTTCGCACGAAAGAAACATGAATTTATCAGTTTGAATAGTTAAAAACAGCGTTTTTCTATGTTTTTGCAAGTTTAAAACAGCAATTTTATCGTCATTTCTCATAAATCGCCGTTTCACACGAAAGAAACATGAATTTGTCAGTTTGAATAGTTCAAAACAGCGTTTTTTCTATGTTTTTGCAAGTTTAAAACAGCAATTTTATCGTCATTTCTCATAAATCGCCGTTTCACACGGAAGAAACATGAATTTGTCAGTTTGAATAGTTCAAAACAGCGTTTTTCTATGTTTTTGCAAGTTTAAAACAGCAATTTTATCGTCATTTCTCATAAATCGCCGTTTCGCACGAAAGAAACCTAAATTTATCAGTTTGAATAGTTAAAAACAGCGTTTTTCTATGTTTTTGCAAGTTTAAAACAACAATTTTATCGTGATTTCACAAAAATCCACCGTTTCGAACGAAAGAAACCTGAATTTATCAGTTTGAATAGTTAAAAACAGCGTTTTTTTATGTTTTTGCAAGTTTAAAACAGCAATTTTATCGTCATTTCTCATAAATCGCCGTTTCACACGAAAGAAACATGAATATGTCAGTTTGAATAGTTCAAAACAACGTTTTTCTATGTTTTTGCAAGTTTAAAACAGCAGTTTTATCGTGATTTCACAAAAATCCACCGTTTCGAACGAAAGAAACCTGAATTTTAGCAGTTTGAATAGTTAAAAACAGCGTTTTTCTATGTTTTTGCAAGTTTAAAACAGCAATTTTATCATCATTTCTCATAAATCGCCGTTTCACACGAAAGAAACATGAATTTATCAGTTTGAATAGTTGAAAACAGCGTTTTCCTATGTTTTGCCAATTTTTAAACAGCAATTTTATCGTCATTTCTCATAAATCGCCGTTTCACACGAAAGAAACATGAATTTATCAGTTTAAATAGTTGAAAACAGCGTTTTTCTATGTTTTTGCAAGTTTAAAACAGCAATTTTATCGTCATTTCTCATAAATCGCCGTTTCGCACGAAAGAAACATGAATTTATCAGTTTGAATAGTTAAAAACAGCGTTTTTCTATGTTTTTGCAAGTTTAAAACAGCAATTTTATCGTCATTTCTCATAAATCGCCGTTTCACACGAAAGAAACATGAATTTGTCAGTTTGAATAGTTCAAAACAGCGTTTTTCTATGTTTTTGCAAGTTTAAAACAGCAATTTTATCGTCATTTCTCATAAATCGCCGTTTCACACGAAAGAAACATGAATTTGTCAGTTTGAATAGTTCAAAACAGCGTTTTTCTATGTTTTTGCAAGTTTAAAACACCAATTTTATCGTCATTTCTCATAAATCGCCGTTTCGCACGAAAGAAACCTGTATTTATCAGTTTGAATAGTTAAAAACAGCGTTTTTCTATGTTTTTGCAAGTTTAAAACAGCAATTTTATCGTCATTTCTCATAAATCGCCGTTTCACACGAAAGAAACATGAATTTATCAGTTTGAATAGTTCAAAACAGCGTTTTTCTATGTTTTTGCAAGTTTAAAACAGCAATTTTATCGTCATTTCTCATAAATCGCCGTTTCGCACGAAAGAAACCTGAATTTATCAGTTTGAATAGTTAAAAACAGCGTTTTTCTATGTTTTGCAAGTTTAAAACAGCAATTTTATCGTGATTTCACAAAAATCCACCGTTTCGACCGAAAGAAACCAGAATTTATCAGTTTGAATTGTTAAAAACAGCGTTTTTTTTATGTTTTTGCAAGTTTAAAACAGCAATTTTATCGTCATTTCTCATAAATCGCCGTTTCACTCGAAAGAAACATGAATATGTCAGTTTGAATAGTTCAAAACAGCGTTTTTCTATGTTTTTGCAAGTTTAAAACAGCAGTTTTATCGTGATTTCACAAAAATCCACCGTTTCGAACGAAAGAAACCTGAATTTTAGCAGTTTGAATAGTTAAAAACAGGGTTTTTCTATGTTTTTGCAAGTTTAAAACAGCAATTTTATCATCATTTCTCATAAATCGCCGTTTCACACGAAAGAAACATGAATTTATCAGTTTTAATAGTTGAAAACAGCGTTTTCCTATGTTTTGCCAATTTTAAAACAGCAATTTTATCGTCATTTCTCATAAATCGCCGTTTCACACGAAAGAAACATGAATTTATCAGTTTTAATAGTTGAAAACAGCGTTTTTCTATGTTTTTGCAAGTTTAAAACAGCAATTTTATCGTCATTTCTCATAAATCGCCGTTTCACACGAAAGAAACATGAATTTATGAGTTTGATTAGTTCAAAACAGAGTTTTTCTATGTTTTTGCAAGTTTAAAACAGCAATTTTATCGTCATTTCTCATAAATCGCCGTTTCGCACGAAAGAAACCTGAATTTATCAGTTTGAATAGTTAAAAACAGCGTTTTTCTATGTTTTGCAAGTTTAAAACACCAATTTTATCGTGATTTCAAAAAAATCCACCGTTTCGACCGAAAGAAACCTGAATTTATCAGTTTGAATTGTTAAAAACAGCGTTTTTCTATGTTTTTGCAAGTTTAAAGCAGCAATTTTATCGTGATTTCACAAAAATCCACCGTTTCGAACGAAAGAAACCTGAATTTATCAGTTTGAATAGTTAAAAACAGCGTTTTTTTATGTTTTTGCAAATTTAAAACAGCAATTTTATCGTCATTTCTCATAAATCGCCGTTTCACACGAAAGAAACATGAATATGTCAGTTTGAATAGTTCAAAACAACGTTTTTCTATGTTTTTGCAAGTTTAAAACAGCAGTTTTATCGTCATTTCTCATAAATCGCCGTTTCACACGAAAGAAACATGTATTTATCAGTTTGAATAGTTGAAAACAGCGTTTTTCTATGTTTTTGCAAGTTTAAAACAGCAATTTTATCGTCATTTCTCATAAATCGCCGTTTCACACGAAAGAAACATAAATTTGTCAGTTTGAATAGTTCAAAACAGCGTTTTTCTATGTTTTTGCAAGTTTAAAACAGCAATTTTATCGTCATTTCTCATAAATCACCGTTTCACACGAAAGAAACATGAATTTATCAGTTTGAATAGTTGAAAACAGCGTTTTTTCTATGATTTTGCAAGTTTAAAACAGCAATTTTATCGTCATTTCTCATAAATCGCCGTTTCACACGAAAGAAACATGTATTTATCAGTTTGAATAGTTGAAAACAGCGTTTTTCTATGTTTTTTGCAAGTTTAAAACAGCAATTTTATCGTCATTTCTCATAAATCGCCGTTTCGCACGAAAGAAACATGAATTTATCAGTTTGAATAGTTGAAAACAGCGTTTTTCTATGTTTTTGCAAGTTTAAAACAGCAATTTTATCGTCATTTCTCATAAATCGCCGTTTCACACGAAAGAAACATGTATTTATCAGTTTGAATAGTTGAAAACAGCGTTTTTCTATGTTTTTGCAAGTTTAAAACAGCAATTTTATCGTCATTTCTCATAAATCGCCGTTTCGCACGAAAGAAACATGAATTTATCAGTTTGAATAGTTTAAAAACAGCGTTTTTCTATGTTTTTGCAAGTTTAAAACAGCAATTTTATCGTCATTTCTCATAAATCGCCGTTTCACACGAAAGAAACACGAATTTGTCAGTTTGAATAGTTCAAAACAGCGTTTTTCTATGTTTGTGCAAGTTTAAAACAGCAATTTTATCGTCATTTCTCATAAATCGCCGTTTTACACGAAAGAAACATGAATTTATCAGTTTGAATAGTTGAAAACAGCGTTTTTCTATGTTTTTGCAAGTTTAAAACAGCAATTTTATCGTCATTTCTCATAAATCGCCGTTTAGCACGAAAGAAACATGAATTTATCAGTTTGAATAGTTAAAAACAGCGTTTTTCTATGTTTTTGCAAGTTTAAAACAGCAATTTTATCGTCATTTCTCATAAATCGCCGTTTTACACGAAAGAAACATGAATTTGTCAGTTTGAATAGTTCAAAACAGCGTTTTTCTATGTTTTTGCAAGTTTAAAACAGCAATTTTATCGTCATTTCTCATAAATCGCCGTTTCACACGAAGAAACATGAATTTGTCAGTTTGAATAGTTCAAAACAGCGTTTTTCTATGTTTTTGCAAGTTTAAAACAGCAATTTTATCGTCATTTCTCATAAATCGCCGTTTCGCACGAAAGAAACCTGAATTTATCAGTTTGAATAGTTAAAAACAGCGTTTTTTCTATGTTTTTGCAAGTTTAAAACAGCAATTTTATCGTCATTTCTCATAAATCGCCGTTTCACACGAAAGAAACATGAATTTATCAGTTTGTATAGTTGAAAACAGCGTTTTTCTATGTTTTGGCAAGATTAAAACAGCAATTTAATCGTCATTTCTCATAAATCGCCGTTTCACACGAAAGAAACATGAATTTATCAGTTTGAATAGTTGAAAACAGCGTTTTTCTATGTTTTTGCAAGTTTAAAACAGCAATTTTATCGTCATTTCTCATAAATCGCCGTTTCACACGAAAGAAACACGAATTTGTCAGTTTGAATAGTTCAAAACAGCGTTTTTCTATGTTTGTGCAAGTTTAAAACAGCAATTTTATCGTCATTTCTCATAAATCGCCGTTTTACACGAAAGAAACATGAATTTATCAGTTTGAATAGTTGAAAACAGCGTTTTTCTATGTTTTTGCAAGTTTAAAACAGCAATTTTATCGTCATTTCTCATAAATCGCCGTTTAGCACGAAAGAAACATGAATTTATCAGTTTGAATAGTTAAAAACAGCGTTTTTCTATGTTTTTGCAAGTTTAAAACAGCAATTTTATCGTCATTTCTCATAAATCGCCGTTTTACACGAAAGAAACATGAATTTGTCAGTTTGAATAGTTCAAAACAGCGTTTTTCTATGTTTTTGCAAGTTTAAAACAGCAATTTTATCGTCATTTCTCATAAATCGCCGTTTCACACGAAGAAACATGAATTTGTCAGTTTGAATAGTTCAAAACAGCGTTTTTCTATGTTTTTGCAAGTTTAAAACAGCAATTTTATCGTCATTTCTCATAAATCGCCGTTTCGCACGAAAGAAACCTGAATTTATCAGTTTGAATAGTTAAAAACAGCGTTTTTTCTATGTTTTTGCAAGTTTAAAACAGCAATTTTATCGTCATTTCTCATAAATCGCCGTTTCACACGAAAGAAACATGAATTTATCAGTTTGTATAGTTGAAAACAGCGTTTTTCTATGTTTTGGCAAGATTAAAACAGCAATTTAATCGTCATTTCTCATAAATCGCCGTTTCACACGAAAGAAACATGAATTTATCAGTTTGAATAGTTCAAAACAGCGTTTTTCTATGTTTTTGCAAGTTTAAAACAGCAATTTTATCGTCATTTCTCATAAATCGCCGTTTCGCACGAAAGAAACCTGAATTTATCAGTTTGAATAGTTAAAAACAGCGTTTTTCTATGTTTTTGCAAGTTTTAAAACAGCAATTTTATCGTGATTTCACAAAAATCCACCGTTTCGAACGAAAGAAACCTGAATTTATCAGTTTGAATAGTTAAAAACAGCGTTTTTTTTATGTTTTTGCAAGTTTAAAACAGCAATTTTATCGTCATTTCTCATAAATCGCCGTTACGCACGAAAGAAACATGAATTTGTCAGTTTGAATAGTTCAAAACAGCGTTTTTCTATGTTTTTGCAAGTTTAAAACAGCAATTTTATCGTCATTTCTCATAAATCGCCGTTTCACACGAAAGAAACATGAATTTATCAGTTTGAATAGTTGAAAACAGCGTTTTTCTATGTTTTTGCAAGTTTAAAACAGCAGTTTTATCGTGATTTCACAAAAATCCACCGTTTCGAACGAAAGAAACCTGAATTTATCAGTTTGAATAGTTAAAAACAGCGTTTTTTTTATGTTTTTGCAAGTTTAAAACAGCAATTTTATCGTCATTTCTCATAAATCGCCGTTTCGCACGAAAGAAACATGAATTTGTCAGTTTGAATAGTTCAAAACAGCGTTTTTCTATGTTTTTGCAAGTTTAAAACAGCAATTTTATCGTCATTTCTCATAAATCGCCGTTTCACACGAAAGAAACATGAATTTATCAGTTTGAATAGTTGAAAACAGCGTATTTCTATGTTTTTGCAAGATTTAAAACAGCAATTTCATCGTCATTTCTCATAAATCGCCGTTTCACACGAAAGAAACATGAATATGTCAGTTTGAATAGTTCAAAACAGCGTTTTT
>CAWWDY010000903.1:0-72453 GCA_963942605.1 Poecilus cupreus | reverse complement strand
AAACGGTGTTTTGTATTATTTTGCATACTTAAAACAGCATTTTTATCTTGATTTCACCAACATTAGCTATTATACACGACAGAAACATGAATATGACAGTTTAAATACTTGAAAACAGCATTTTGTTTGTTTTTGCAAGCTGAAAACCGCTATTTTATTTTGATTTTGCAAACATAAGCCATTACACACGACATATACATGAATATGACAGTTTAAATACTTGAAAACGGTGTTTTGAATGCTTTTGCATGCTTAAAACAGCATTTTTATCTTGCTTTCACCAACATTAGCTATTATGCACGACAGAAACATGAATATGACAGTTTAAATACTTGAAAACAGCATTTTGTATGTTTTTGCAAGCTGAAAACAGCTATTTTATCTTGATTTTGCAAACATAAGCCATTACACACGACATATACATGAATATGACAGTTTATATACTTGAAAACTGTGTTTTGTATGCTTTTGCATGCTTAAAACAGCATTTTTATCTTGCTTTCACCAACATTAGCTATTATACACGACAGAAACATGAATATGACAGTTTTAATATTTAAACAGCATTTTTTATGTTTTTGCAAGCTGAAAACAGCTATTTTATCTTGATTTTGCAAAAATAAGCAAATACACAAGACATATACATGAATATGACAGTTTAAATACTTGAAATAGCTTTTTGTATGTTTTTGCAAGCTAAAAACAGTTATTTTATCTTGATTTTGCAAACATAAGCCATTACACACGACATATACATGAATATGACAGTTTAAATACTTGAAAACGGTGTTTTGTATGCTTTTGCATGCTTAAAACAGCATTTTTATCTTGCTTTCACCAACATTAGCTATTATTCACGACAGAAACATGAATATGACAGTTTAAATATTTAAACAGCATTTTTTATGTTTTTGCAAGCTGAAAACAGCTATTTTATCTTGATTTTGCAAAAATAAGCAAATACACAAGACATATACATGAATATGACAGTTTAAATACTTGAAATAGCTTTTTGTATGTTTTTGCAAGCTAAAAACAGTTATTTTATCTTGATTTTGCAAACATAAGCCATTACACACGACATATACATGAATATGACAGTTTAAATACTTGAAAACGGTGTTTTGTATGCTTTTGCATGCTTAAAACAGCATTTTTATCTTGCTTTCACCAACATTAGCTATTATACACGACAGAAACATGAATATGACAGTTTAAATACTTGAAAACAGCATTTTGTATGTTTTTGCAAGCTGAAAACAGCTATTTTATCTTGATTTTGCAAACATAAGCCATTACACACGACATATACATGAATATGACAGTTTAAATACTTGAAAACGGTGTTTTGTATTATTTTGCATACTTAAAACAGCATTTTTATCTTGATTTCACCAACATTAGCTATTATACACGACAGAAACATGAATATGACAGTTTAAATACTTGAAAACAGCATTTTGTTTGTTTTTGCAAGCTGAAAACCGCTATTTTATTTTGATTTTGCAAACATAAGCCATTACACACGACATATACATGAATATGACAGTTTAAATACTTAAAAACGGTGTTTTGAATGCTTTTGCATGCTTAAAACAGCATTTTTATCTTGCTTTCACCAACATTAGCTATTATGCACGACAGAAACATGAATATGACAGTTTAAATACTTGAAAACAGCATTTTGTATGTTTTTGCAAGCTGAAAACAGCTATTTTATCTTGATTTTGCAAACATAAGCCATTACACACGACATATACATGAATATGACAGTTTAAATACTTGAAAACTGTGTTTTGTATGCTTTTGCATGCTTAAAACAGCATTTTTATCTTGCTTTCACCAACATTAGCTATTATACACGACAGAAACATGAATATGACAGTTTAAATATTTAAACAGCATTTTTTATGTTTTTGCAAGCTGAAAACAGCTATTTTATCTTGATTTTGCAAAAATAAGCAAATACACAAGACATATACATGAATATGACAGTTTAAATACTTGAAATAGCTTTTTGTATGTTTTTGCAAGCTAAAAACAGTTATTTTATCTTGATTTTGCAAACATAAGCCATTACACACGACATATACATGAATATGACAGTTTAAATACTTGAAAACGGTGTTTTGTATGCTTTTGCATGCTTAAAACAGCATTTTTTTCTTGCTTTCACCAGCATTAGCTATTATACACGAGAGAAACATGAATATGACAATTTAAATACTTGAAAACAGCATTTTGTATGTTTTTGCAAGCTGAAAACAGCTATTTTATCTTGATTTTGCAAACACAAGCTATTATCCACGACATATACAAGAATATGACAGTTTAAATACTTGAAAACGGCGTTTTGTATGCTTTTGCATGCTTAATACAACAATTTTATCTAGATTTCACAAACGTTAGTCATTATACACGACAGAAACATGAATATGACAATTTAAATACTTGAAAACAGCATTTTGTATGTTTGTGCAAGCCGAAAACAGCTATTTTATCTTGATTTTGCAAACATAAGCCATTACACACGACATATACATTAATATGGCAGTTTAAATACTTGAAAACAGCACTTTGTATGTTTTTGCAAGCTGAAAACAGCTTTTTTATCTTGATTTTGCAAACATAAGCTATTATATATGACATATACAAGAATATGACAGTTTAAATACTTGAAAACGGCGTTTTGTATGCTTTTGCATGCTTAAAACAACTATTTTATCATGATTTCACCAACATTAGCCATAATACACGACAGAAACATGAATATGACAATTAAAATACTTGAAAACAGCATTTTGTATGATTTTGCAAGGTTAAAAACAGATATTTTATCTTGATTTTGCAAACATAAGCCATTACACACGACATATACATGAATATGACCGTTTAAATACTTGAAAACGGTGTTTTGTATGCTTTTGCATGCTTAAAACAGCATTTTTATCTTACTTTCACAAACATTAGCTATTATACACGACAGAAACATGAATATGACAATTTAAATACTTAAAAACAGTATTTTGTATGTTTTTGTAAGCTGAAAACAGCTATTTTATCTTAATTTTGCAAACATAAGCCATTACACACGACATATACATGAACATGACAGTTTAAATATTTGAAAACGGTGTTTTGTATGCTTTTGCATGCTTAAAACAGCATTTTTATCTCGCTTTCACCAACATTAGCTACTATACACGACAGAAACATGAATATGTAATTTAAATACTTAAAAACAGCATTTTGTATGTTTTTGCAAGCTGATAACAGCTATTTTATCTTGATTTTGCAAACATAAGCCATTACACACGACATATACAGGGTGTTCATTTTAAGTGGTACACTATTGCTATTTCGAGAACTATAAGAGCTACGAGGTCGGTTAAATTAGCGAACAATTTCTATATTATAAGACAATTAAAATGAGCGAAACAAGAATTTTTTTAGACCAGTGGTTCTCAAAATGCGGGGTGCAACTTTCTTATTTTAAATGGCAACCTACTTTTTTTATTTGCTTATTCGATTCAGTATTTTTTTCTGAATTCAATGATATTCACATGTAATGACCAAATAATACAAAATATTTGAGAAAAATGCAAAATTAAAAATATATCTTTTTATTTAAATTTGCATATACAAAGTTTGCCATGGAAGAAAACAAATAAATCAAACATGTTTTAATATTAGTTTTTTTAAATGTACCTCTGTATTTCTGTATTGTATCAACTAAATTAATAATTATTCTCATAATTACAGTTTTTTCAATTATTTCTGCATTTGATTTATTTGTTTTCTTCCATGGCAAACTTTGTATATGCAAATTTAAATAAAAATGATACATTTTTAATTTTGCATTTTTCTCAAATATTTTGTAATATTTGGTCATTACATGTGAATATCATAGAATTCAGAAAAAAATACTGAATCGAATAAGCAAATAAAAAAGTAGGTTGCCATTTAAAATAAGAAAGTTGCATCCAGCATTTTGAGAACCACTGGTCTAAAAAAATTCTTGTTTCGCTCATTTTAATTGTCTTATAATATAGAAATTGTTTACTAATTTAACCGACCTCGTAGCTCTTATAGTTCTCGAAATAGCAATAGTGTACCACTTAAAATGAACACCCTGTATATGTATATGACAGTTTAAATACTTGAAAGCGGTGTTTTATATGCTTTTGCATGCTTAAAACAGCATTTTTATCTTACTTTCACAAACATTAGCTATTATACACGACAGAAACATGAATATGACAATTTAAATACTTAAAAACAGTATTTTGTATGTTTTTGTAAGTTGAAAACAGCTATTTTATCTTGATTTTGCAAACATAAGCCATTACACACGACATATACATGAATATGACAGTTTAAATATTTGAAAACGGTGTTTTGTATGCTTTTGCATGCTTAAAACAGCATTTTTATCTCGCTTTCACCAACATTAGCTATTATACACGACAGAAACATGAATATGACAGTTTAAATACTTGAAAACAGCATTTTGTATGTTTTTGCAAGCTGAAAACAGCTATTTTATTTTGATTTTGCAAACATAAGCCATTACACACGACATATAAATAAATATGACTGTTTAAATACTTGAAAACGGTATTTTGTATGCTCTTGCATGCTTGAAACAGAATTTTTATCTTGCTTTCACCAACATTAGCTATTATACAAGACAGAAACATGAATATGACAATTTAAATACTTAAAAAAAGCATTTTGTATGTTTTTGCAAGCTGAAAACAGCTATCTTATCTTGATTTTGCAAACATAAGCCATTACACACGACATATACATAAATATGACAGTTTAAATACTTGAAAACGCTGTTTTGTATGCTTTTGCATGCTTAAAACAGCATTTTTATCTCGCTTTCACCAACATTAGCTATTATACACGACAGAAACATGAATATGACAATTTAAATACTTAAAAACAGCATTTTGTATGTTTTTGCAAGCTGATATCAGCTATTTTATCTTGATTTTGCAAACATAAGCCATTACACACGACATATATATGTATATGACAGTTTAAATACTTGAAAACGGTGTTTTATATGCTTTTGCATGCTTAAAACAGCATTTTTTTTCTTACTTTCACAAACATTAGCTATTATACACGACAGAAACATGAATATGACAATTTAAATACTTAAAAACAGTATTTTGTATGTTTTTGTAAGCTGAAAACAGCTATTTTATCTTAATTTTGCAAACATAAGCCATTACACACGACATATACATGAACATGACAGTTTAAATATTTGAAAACGGTGTTTTGTATGCTTTTGCATGCTTAAAACAGCATTTTTATCTCGCTTTCACCAACATTAGCTACTATACACGACAGAAACATGAATATGTAATTTAAATACTTAAAAACAGCATTTTGTATGTTTTTGCAAGCTGATAACAGCTATTTTATCTTGATTTTGCAAACATAAGCCATTACACACGACATATACATGAATATGACAGTTTAAATACTTGAAAACGGTGTTTTGTATGCTTTTGCATGCTTAAAACAGCATTTTTATCTTGCTTTTACCAACATTAGCTAATATACACGACAGAAACATAAATATGACAGTTTAAATACTTGAAAACAGCCTTTTGTATGTTTTTGCAAGCTAAAAACAGCTATTTAATCTTGATTTTGCAAACATAAGCCATTACACACGACATATACATGAATATGACAGTTTAAATACTTGAAAACGGTGTTTTGTTTGCTTTTGCATGCTTAAAACAGCATTTTTATCTTGCTTTCACCAACATTAGCTATTATACACGACAGAAACATGAATATGACAGTTTAAATACTTGAAAACAGCATTTTGTATGTTTTTGCAAGCTGAAAACAGCTATCTTATCTTGATTTTGCAAACATAAGCCATTACACACGACATATACATAAATATGACAGTTTAAATACTTGAAAACGCTGTTTTGTATGCTTTTGCATGCTTAAAACAGCATTTTTATCTTGCTTTCACCAACATTAGCTATTATACACGACAGAAACATGAATATGACAGTTTAAATACTTGAAAACAGCATTTTGTATGTTTTTGCAAGCTGAAAACAGCTATCTTATCTTGATTTTGCAAACATAAGCCATTACACACGACATATACATAAATATGACAGTTTAAATACTTGAAAACGCTGTTTTGTATGCTTTTGCATGCTTAAAACAGCATTTTTATCTTGCTTTCACCAACATTAGCTATTATACACGACAGAAACAAGAATATGACAGTTTAAATACTTGAAAACAGCATTTTGTATGTTTTTGCAAGCTGAAAACAGCTATTTTATCTTGATTTTGCAAACATAAGCCATTACACACTACATATACATGAATATGACAGTTTAATACTTGAAAACGGCGTTTTGTTATGATTTTGCATGCTTATAACAGCATATTTAGCTTTCTTTCACCAACATTAGCTATTATACACGACAGAAACATGAATATTACTGTTAAAATACTTGAAAACAGCACTTTGTATGTTTTTGCAAGCTGAAAAACAGCTATTTTATCTTGATTTTGCAAACACAAGCTATTATACACGACATATACAAGAATATGACAGTTTAAATACTTGAAAACGGCGTTTTGTATGCTTTTGCATGCTTAGAACAACAATTTTATCTAGATTTCACCAACGTTAGTCATTATACACGACAGAAACATGAATATGACAATTTATATACTTGAAAACAGCATTTTGTATGTTTTTGCAAGCCGAAAACAGCTATTTTATCTTGATTTTGCAAACATAAGCCATTACACACGACATATACATTAATATGGCAGTTTAAATACTTGAAAACAGCACTTTGTATGTTTTTGCAAGCTGAAAACAGCTTTTTAATCTTGATTTTGCAAACATAAGCTATTATACACGACATATACAAGAATATGACAGTTTAAATACTTGAAAACGGCGTTTTGTATGCTTTTGCATGCTTAAAACAACAATTTTATCATGATTTCACCAACATTAGCCATAATAAACGACAGAAACATGAATATGACAATGTAAATACTTAAAACAGCATTTTGTATGTTTTTGTAAGCCTAAAACAGCTATTTTATCTTAATTCTGCAAACATAAGCCATTACACACGACATATACATGAATATGACAGTTTAAATACTTGAAAGCGGTGTTTTGTATGCTTTTGCATGCTTAAAACAGCATTTTTATCTTACTTTCACAAACATTAGCTATTATACACGACAGAAACATGAATATGACAATATAAATACTTAAAAACAGTATTTTGTATGTTTTTGTAAGTTAAAAACAGCTATTTTATCTTGATTTTGCAAACATAAGCCATTACACACGACATATACATGAATATGACAGTTTAAATATTTGAAAACGGTGTTTTGTATGCTTTTGCATGCTTAAAACATCATTTTTATCTCGCTTTCACCAACATTAGCTATTATACACGACAGAAACATTAATATGACAGTTTAAATACTTGAAAATAGCATTTTGTATGTTTTTGCAAGCTGAAAACAGCTATTTTATTTTGATTTCGCAAACATAAGCTATTACACACGACATATAAATAAATATGACTGTTTAAATACTTGAGAATGGTGTTTTGTATGCTCTTGCATGCTTGAAACAGCATTTTTATCTTGCTTCTCACCAACATTAGCTATTATACAAGACAGAAACATGAATATGACAATTTAAATACTTAAAACACAGCATTTTGTATGTTTTTGCAAGCTGATAACAGCTATTTTATCTTGATTTTGCAAACATAAGCCATTACACACGACATATACATGATTATGACAGTTTAAATACTTGAAAACGGTGTTATGTATGCTTTTGCATGCTTTAAAACAACAATTTTATCATGATTTCACCAACATTAGCCATAATACACGACAGAAACATGAATATGACAATTAAAATACTTGGAAACAGCATTTTGTATGATTTTGCAAGCTTAAAACAGCTATTTTATCTTGATTTTGCAAACATAAGCCATTACACACGACATATACATGAATATGACAGTTAAAATACTTGAAAACGGTGTTTTGTATGCTTTTGCATGCTTAAAACAGCATTTTTATCTTACTTTCACAAACATTAGCTATTATACACGACAGAAACATGAATATGACAATTAAAATACTTGAAAACAGCATTTTGTATGATATTGCAAGCTTAAAACAGCTATTTTATCTTGATTTTGCAAACATAAGCCATTACACACGACATATACATGAATATGACAGTTTAAATACTTGAAAACGGTGTTTTGTTTGCTTTTGCATGCTTAAAACAGCATTTTTATCTTGCTTTCACCAACATTACCGACAGAAACATGAATATGACAGTTTAAATATTTGAAAACAGCATTTTGTATGTTTTTGCAAGCTGAAAACAGCTATTTTATCTTGATTTTGCAAACATAAGCCATTACACACGACATATACATGAATATGACTGATTAAATACTTGAAAACGGTGTTTTGTATGCTTTTGCATGCTTAAAACAGCATTTTTATCTTGCTTTCACCATTATTAGTTATTATACACGACAGAAACATGAATATGACAATTTAAATACTTGGAAACAGCATTTTGTATGTTTTTTCAAGCTGATAACAGCTATTTTATCTTTATTTTGCAAACATATGCCATTACACACGACATATACATGAATATGACTGTTAAAATACTTGAAAACGGTGTTTTGTATGCTTTTGCATGCTTAAAACAGCATTTTTATCTTGCTTTCACCAACATTAGCTATTATACACGACAGAAACATGAATATGACAGTTTAAATACTTGAAAACAGCATTTTGTATGTTTTTGCAAGCTGAAAACAGCTATTTTATCTTGATTTTGCAAACATAAGCCATTACACACGACATATACATGAATATGACAGTTTAAATACTTGATAACGGTGTTTTGTATGCTTTTGCATGCTTAAAACAGCATTTTTATCTTGTTTTCACCAACATTAGCTATTATACACGACAGAAACATGAATATTACTGTTAAAATACTTGAAAACAGCACTTTGTATGTTTTTGCAAGCTGAAAACAGCTATTTTATCTTGATTTTGCAAACACAAGCTATTATACACGACATATACAAGAATATGACAGTTTAAATACTTGAAAACGGCGTTTTGTATGCTTTTGCATGCTTAGAACAACAATTTTATCTAGATTTCACCAACGTTAGTCATTATACACGACAGAAACATGAATATGACAATTTATATACTTGAAAACAGCATTTTGTATGTTTTTGCAAGCCGAAAACAGCTATTTTATCTTGATTTTGCAAACATAAGCCATTACACACGACATATACATTAATATGGCAGTTTAAATACTTGAAAACAGCACTTTGTATGTTTTTGCAAGCTGAAAACAGCTTTTTAATCTTGATTTTGCAAACATAAGCTATTATACACGACATATACAAGAATATGACAGTTTAAATACTTGAAAACGGCGTTTTGTATGCTTTTGCATGCTTAAAACAACAATTTTATCATGATTTCACCAACATTAGCCATAATAAACGACAGAAACATGAATATGACAATGTAAATACTTAAAACAGCATTTTGTATGTTTTTGTAAGCCTAAAACAGCTATTTTATCTTAATTCTGCAAACATAAGCCATTACACACGACATATACATGAATATGACAGTTTAAATACTTGAAAGCGGTGTTTTGTATGCTTTTGCATGCTTAAAACAGCATTTTTATCTTACTTTCACAAACATTAGCTATTATACACGACAGAAACATGAATATGACAATATAAATACTTAAAAACAGTATTTTGTATGTTTTTGTAAGTTAAAAACAGCTATTTTATCTTGATTTTGCAAACATAAGCCATTACACACGACATATACATGAATATGACAGTTTAAATATTTGAAAACGGTGTTTTGTATGCTTTTGCATGCTTAAAACATCATTTTTATCTCGCTTTCACCAACATTAGCTATTATACACGACAGAAACATTAATATGACAGTTTAAATACTTGAAAATAGCATTTTGTATGTTTTTGCAAGCTGAAAACAGCTATTTTATTTTGATTTCGCAAACATAAGCTATTACACACGACATATAAATAAATATGACTGTTTAAATACTTGAGAATGGTGTTTTGTATGCTCTTGCATGCTTGAAACAGCATTTTTATCTTGCTTTCACCAACATTAGCTATTATACAAGACAGAAACATGAATATGACAATTTAAATACTTAAAAACAGCATTTTTTATGTTTTTGCAAGCTGATAACAGCTATTTTATCTTGATTTTGCAAACATAAGCCATTACACACGACATATACATGAATATGACAGTTTAAATACTTGAAAACGGTGTTATGTATGCTTTTGCATGCTTAAAACAACAATTTTATCATGATTTCACCAACATTAGCCATAATACACGACAGAAACATGAATATGACAATTAAAATACTTGGAAACAGCATTTTGTATGATTTTGCAAGCTTAAAACAGCTATTTTATCTTGATTTTGCAAACATAAGCCATTACACACGACATATACATGAATATGACAGTTAAAATACTTGAAAACGGTGTTTTGTATGCTTTTGCATGCTTAAAACAGCATTTTTATCTTACTTTCACAAACATTAGCTATTATACACGACAGAAACATGAATATGACAATTAAAATACTTGAAAACAGCATTTTGTATGATATTGCAAGCTTAAAACAGCTATTTTATCTTGATTTTGCAAACATAAGCCATTACACACGACATATACATGAATATGACAGTTTAAATACTTGAAAACGGTGTTTTGTTTGCTTTTGCATGCTTAAAACAGCATTTTTATCTTGCTTTCACCAACATTACCGACAGAAACATGAATATGACAGTTTAAATATTTGAAAACAGCATTTTGTATGTTTTTGCAAGCTGAAAACAGCTATTTTATCTTGATTTTGCAAACATAAGCCATTACACACGACATATACATGAATATGACTGATTAAATACTTGAAAACGGTGTTTTGTATGCTTTTGCATGCTTAAAACAGCATTTTTATCTTGCTTTCACCATTATTAGTTATTATACACGACAGAAACATGAATATGACAATTTAAATACTTGGAAACAGCATTTTGTATGTTTTTTCAAGCTGATAACAGCTATTTTATCTTTATTTTGCAAACATATGCCATTACACACGACATATACATGAATATGACTGTTAAAATACTTGAAAACGGTGTTTTGTATGCTTTTGCATGCTTAAAACAGCATTTTTATCTTGCTTTCACCAACATTAGCTATTATACACGACAGAAACATGAATATGACAGTTTAAATACTTGAAAACAGCATTTTGTATGTTTTTGCAAGCTGAAAACAGCTATTTTATCTTGATTTTGCAAACATAAGCCATTACACACGACATATACATGAATATGACAGTTTAAATACTTGATAACGGTGTTTTGTATGCTTTTGCATGCTTAAAACAGCATTTTTATCTTGTTTTCACCAACATTAGCTATTATACACGACAGAAACATGAATATGACAGTTTAAATATTTAAACAGCATTTTGTATGTTTTGCAAGCTGAAACCAGCTATTTTATCTTGATTTTTCAAAAATAAGCAAATACACACGACATATACATGAATATGACAGTTTAAATACATGAAATAGCATTTTGTATGTTTTTGCAAGCTAAAAACAGTTATTTTATCTTAATTTTGCAAACATAAGCCATTACACACTACAAATACATGAATATGACAGTTAAAATACTTGAAAACGGTGTTTTGTATGCTTTTGCATGCTTAAAACAGCATTTTTATCTTGCTTTCACCAACGTTAGCTATTATACACGACAAAAACATGAATATGACAGTTTAAATACTTGAAAACAGCATTTTGTATGTTTTTGCAATCTGAAAACAGCTATTTCATCTTGCGTTTGCAAACATAAGCCATTACACACGACATATACATGAATATGATAGTTTAAATACTTGAAAACAGCATTTTGTATGTTTTTGCAATCTGAAAACAGCTATTTTATCTTGATTTTGCAAACATATTCCATTACACACGACATATACATGAATATGACAGTTTAAATACTTGAAAACGGTGTTTTGTATGCTTTTGCATGCTTAAAACAGCATTTTTATCTTACTTTCACAAACATTAGCTATTATACACGACAGAAACATGAATATGACAATTTAAATACTCAAAAACAGTATTTTGTATGTTTTTGTAAGCTGAAAACAGCTATTTTATCTTAATTTTGCAAACATAAGCCATTACACACGACATATACATGAATATGACAGTTTAAATACTTGAAAACGGTGTTTTGTTTGCTTTTGCATGCTTAAAACAGCATTTTTATCTTGCTTTCACCAACATTACCGTCAGAAACATGAATATGACAGTTTAAATATTTGAAAACAGCATTTTGTATGTTTTTGCAAGCTGAAAACAGCTATTTTATCTTGATTTTGCAAACATAAGCCATTACACACGACGTATACATGAATATGACTGATTAAATACTTGAAAACGGTGTTTTGTATGCTTTTGCATGCTTAAAACAGCATTTTTATCTTGCTTTCACCATTATTAGTTATTATACACGACAGAAACATGAATATGACAATTTAAATACTTGGAAACAGCATTTTGTATGTTTTTTCAAGCTGATAACAGCTATTTTATCTTGATTTTGCAAACATATGCCATTACACACGACATATACATGAATATGACTGTTTAAATACTTGAAAACGGTGTTTTGTATGCTTTTGCGTGCTTAAAACAGCATTTTTATCTTGCTTTCACCAACATTAGCTATTATACACGACAGAAACATAAATATGACAGTTTAAATACTTGAAAACAGCATTTTGTATGTTTTTGCAAGCTGAAAACAGCTATTTTATCTTGATTTTGCAAACATAAGCCATTACACACGACATATACATGAATATGACAGTTTAAATACTTGAAAACGGTGTTTTGTATGCTATTGCATGCTTAAAACAGTATTTTTATCTTGTTTTCACCAACATTAGCTATTATACACGACAGAAACATGAATATGACAGTTTAAATATTTAAACAGCGTTTTGTATGTTTTTGCAAGCTGAAAACAACTATTTTATCTTGATTTTTCAAAAATAAGCAAATACACACGACATAAACATGAATATGACAGTTTAAATACATGAAATAGCATTTTGTATGTTTTTGCAAGCTAAAAACAGTTATTTTATCTTAATTTTGCAAACATAAGCCATTACACACTACATATACATGAATATGACAGTTTAAATACTTGAAAACGGTGTTTTGTATGCTTTTGCATGCTTAAAGCAGCATTTTTATCTTACTTTCACAAACATTAGCTATTATACACGACAGAAACATGAAAATGACAATTTAAATACTTAAAAACAGCATTTTTTATGTTTTTGCAAGCTGAAAACAGCTATTTTATCTTGATTTTGCAAACACAAGCTATTATATACGACATATACAAGAATATGACAGTTTAAATATTTGAAAACGGCGTTTTGTATGCTTTTGCATGCTTAAAACAACAATTTTATCTAGATTTCACCAACGTTAGTCATTATACACGACAGAAACATGAATATGACAATTTAAATACTTGAAAACAGCATTTTGTATGTTTTTGCAAGCCGAAAACAGCTATTTTATCTTGATTTTGCAAACATAAGCCATTACACACGACATATACATTAATATGGCATTTTAAATACTTGAAAACAGCACTTTGTATGTTTTTGCAAGCAGAAAACAGCTTTTTTATCTTGATTTTGCAAACATAAGCTATTATACATGACATATACAAGAATATGACAGTTTAAATACTTGAAAACGGCGTTTTGTATGCTTTTGCATGCTTAAAACAAAAATTTTATCATGATTTCACCAACATTAACCATAATACACGACAGAAACATGAATATGACAATTAAAATACTTGAAAACAGCATTTTGTATGTTTTTGCAAGCTGATAACAGCTATTTTATCTTGATTTTGCAAACATAAGCCATTACACACGACATATATATGTATATGACAGTTTAAATACTTGAAAACGGTGTTTTGTATGCTTTTGCATGCTTAAAACAGCATTTTTATCTTGCTTTCACCAACATTAGCTATTATACATGACAGAAACATGAATATGACAGTTTAAATACTTGAAAACAGCATTTTGTATGTTTTTGCAAGTTGAAAACAGCTATTTAATCTTGATTTTGCAAACATAAGCCATTACACACGACATATACATGAATATGACAGTTTAAATACTTGAAAACGGTGTTTTGTTTGCTTTTGCATGCTTATAACAGCATTTTTATCTTGCTTTCATCAACATTAGCTATTATACGCGACAGAAACATGAATATGACAGATTAAATAATTGAAAACAGCATTTTGTATGTTTTTGCAAGCTGAAAACAGCTATTTTATCTTGATTTTGCAAACATAAGCCATTACACACGACATATACATGAATATGACAGTTTAAATACTTGAAAACGGCGTTTTGTATGATTTGGCATGCTTATAACAGCATATTTAGCTTGCTTTCACCAACATTAGCTATTATACACGACATAAACATGAATATGACTGTTAAAATACTTGAAAATAGCACTTTGTATGTTTTTGCAAGCTGAAAACAGCTATTTTATCTTGAGTTTGCAAACATAAGCCATTACGCACGACATATACATGAATATGACAGTTTAAATACTTGAAAACGGTGTTTTGTATGCTTTTGCATGCTTAAAACAGCATTTTTATCTTGCTTTCACCAACATTAGCTATTATACACGACAGAAACATGAATATGACAGTTTAAATACTTGAAAACAGCATTTTGTATGATTTGCAAGCTGAAAACAGCTATGTTATTTTGATTTTGCAAACATAAGCCATTACACACGACATATATATGAATATGACAGTTTAAATACTTGAAAACGGTGTTTTGTATGCTTTTGCATGCTTAAAACAACATTTTTATCTTGCTTTCACCAACATTAGCTATTATACACGACAGAAACATGAATATGACAGTTTAAATACTTGAAAACAGCATTTTGTATGTTTTTGCAATCTGAAAACAGCTATTTTATCTTGATTTTGCAAACATTAGCTATTATACACGACAGAAACATGAATATGACAGTTTAAATACTTGAAAACGGTGTTTTGTGTGCTTTTGTATGCTTAAAACAGCATTTTTATCTTGCTTTCACCATTATTAGTTATTATACACGACAGAAACATAAATATGACAATTTAAATACTTGAAAAAAGCATTTTGTATGTTTTTGCAAGCTGAAAACAGCTATTTTATCTTTATTTTGCAAACATAAGCCATTACACACGACATATACATGAATATGACAGTTTAAATACTTGAAAACGGTGTTTTGTATGCTTTTTCATGCTTAAAACAGCATTTTTATCTTGATTTCACCAACATTAGCTATTATACACGACAGAAACATGAATATGACAGTTTAAATACTTGAAAACAGCATTTTGTATGATTTGCAAGCTGAAAACAGCTATGTTATTTTGATTTTGCAAACATAAGCCATTACACACGACATATATATGAATATGACAGTTTAAATACTTGAAAACGGTGTTTTGTATGCTTTTGCATGCTTAAAACAACATTTTTATCTTGCTTTCACCAACATTAGCTATTATACACGACAGAAACATGAATATGACAGTTTAAATACTTAAAAACAGCATTTTGTATGTTTTTGCAAGCTGAAAACAGCTATTTTATCTTGATTTTGCAAACATTAGCTATTATACACGACAGAAACATGAATATGACAGTTTAAATACTTGAAAACGGTGTTTTGTATGCTTTTGCATGCTACAAACAGCACTTTTATCTTGCTTTTACAAACATTAGCTATTATACACAACGGAAACATGAATATGACAATTTAAATACTTGAAATCAGCATTTTGTATGTTTTTGCAATCTAAAAACAGCTATCTCATCTTGATATTGCAAACATAAGCCATTACACACGACATATACATGAATATGACAGTTTAAATACTTGAAAACGGTGTTTTGTATGCTTTTGCATGCTTAAAACAGCATTTTTATCTTACTTTCTTAAACATTAGCTATTATACACGACAGAAACATGAATATGACAATTTAAATACTTAAAAACAGCATTTTGTATGTTTTTGCAAGCTGAAAACAGCTATTTTATCTTGATTTTGCAAACATAAGCCATTACACACGACATATACATGAATATGACAGTTTAAATACTTGAAAACGGTGTTTTGTATGCTTTTGCATGCTTAAAACAGCATTTTTATCTTGCTTTCACCAACATTAGCTATTATACACGACAGAAACATAAATATGACAGTTTAAATACTTGAAAACAGCATTTTGTATGTTTTTGCAAGCTGAAAACAGCTATTTTATCTTGATTTTGCAAACATAATCCATTACACTAGACATATAAATGAATATGATAGTTTAATTACTTGAAAACGGTGTTTTGTATGCTTTTGCATGCTTAAAACAACATTTTTATCTTGCTTTAACCAACATTAGCTATTATACACGACAGAAACATGAATATGACAGTTTAAATACTTAAAAACAGCATTTTGTATGTTTTTGCAAGCTGAAAACAGCTATTTTATCTTGATTTTGCAAACATTAGCTATTATACACGACAGAAACATGAATATGACAGGTTAAATACTTGAAAACGGTGTTTTGTATGCTTTTGCATGCTTAAAACAGCATTTTTATCTTGCTTTCACCAACATTAGCTATTATACACGACAGAAACATAAATATGACAGTTTAAATACTTGAAAACAGCATTTTGTATGTTTTTGCAAGCTGAAAACAGCTATTTTATCTTGATTTTGCAAACATTAGCTATTATACACGACAGAAACATGAATATGACAGTTTAAATACTTGAAAACTATGTTTTATATGCTTTTGCATGCTTAAAACAGCATTTTTATCTTGCTTTCTCAAACATTAGCTATTATACACAACGGAAACATGAATATGACAATTTAAATACTTGAAATCAGCATTTTGGATGTTTTTGCAAGCTGAAAACAGCTATTTTATCTTGATTTTGCAAACATAAGCCATTACACACGACATATACATGAATATGACAGTTTAAATACTTGAAAACGGTGTTTTGTATGCTTTTGCATGTTTAAAACAGCATTTTTATCTTGCTTTCACCAACATTAGCTATTATACATGACAGAAACATGAATATGACAATTTAAATACTTGAAAACAGAATTTTGTATGTTTTTGCAAGCTGATAATAGATATTTTATCTTGATTTTGCAAACATAAGCCATTACACACAACATATACACGAATATGACAGTTTAAATAACTAAAAACGGTGTTTTGTATGCTTTTGCATACTTTAAACAGCATTTTTATTTTGCTTTCACCAACATTAGCTATTATACACGACAGAAACATGAATATGACAATTTAAATACTTGAAAACAGCATTTTGTATGTTTTTGGAAGCTGAAAACAGCTATTTTATCTTGATTTTGCAATCATAAGCCATTACACACGACATATACATGAATATGACAGTTTAAATACTTGAAAACGGTGTTTTGTATGCTTTTGCATGCTTAAAACAGCATTTTTATCTTGCTTTTACCAAAATTAGCTATTATACACGACAGAAACATGAATATGACAGTTTAAATACTTGAAAACAGCATTTTGTATGATTTGCTAGCTGAAAACAGCTATTTTACCTTGATTTTGCAACCATAAGCCATTACACACGACATATACATGAATATGACAGTTTAAATACTTGAAAACAGTGTTTTGTATTTTTGATTTTTATCTTGATTTCACCAACATTAGCTATTATACACGACAGAAACATGAATATGACTGTTTAAATACTTGAAAACGGTGTTTTGTATGCTTTTGCATGCTTAAAACAGCATTTTTATCTTGCTTTCACCAACATTAGCTATTATACACGACAGAAACATGAATATGACAGTTTAAATACTTGAAAACAGCATTTTGTATGTTTTTGCATGCTGAAAACAGCTATTTTATCTTTATTTTGCAAACATAAGCCATTACACACGACATATACATGAATATGACAGTTTAAATACTTGAAAACGGTGTTTTGTATGCTTTTGCATGCTTAAAACAGCATTTTTAACTTGATTTCACCAACATTAGCTATTATACACGACAGAAACATGAATATGACAGTTTAAATACTTGAAAACAGCATTTTGTATGTTTTTGCAAGCTGAAAACCGCTATTTTATTTTGATTTTGCAAACATAAGCCATTACACACGACATATACATGAATATGACAGTTTAAATACTTGAAAACGGTGTTTTGAATGCTTTTGCATGCTTAAAACAGCATTTTTATCTTGCTTTCACCAACATTAGCTATTATACACGACAGAAACATGAATATGACAGTTTAAATACTTAAAAACAGCATTTTGTATGTTTTTGCAAGCTGAAAACAGCTATTTAATCTTGATTTTGCAAACATAAGCCATTACACACGACATATACATGAATATGACTGTTTAAATACTTGAAAACGGTGTTTTGTATGCTTTTGAATACTTAAAACAGCATTTTTATCTTGCTTTCACCAACATTAGCTATTATACACGACAGAAACACGAATATGACAATTTAAATACTTGAAAACAGCATTTTGTATGTTTTTGCAAGCTGAAAACAGCTATTTTATCTTGATTTTGCAAACATAAGCCATTACACACGACATATACATGAGTATGACAGTTTAAATACTTGAAAACGGTGTTTTGTATGCTTTTGCATGCTTAAAACAGCATTTTTATCTTGCTTTCACCAACATTAGCTATTATACACGACAGAAACATGAATATGACAGTTTAAATACTTGAACACAGCATTTTGTATGTTTTTTCAAGCTGAAAACAGTTATTTTATCTTGATTTTGCAAACATAAGCCATTACACACGACATATACATGAATATGACAGTTTAAATACTTGAAAACGGTGTTTTGTATGCTTTTGCATGCTTAAAACAGCATTTTTATCTTGCTTTCACCAACATTAGCTATTATACACGACAGAAACATGAATATGACAGTTTAAATATTTAAACAGCATTTTGTATGTTTCTGCAAGCTAAAACAGCTATTTTATCTTGATTTTGCAAAAATAAGCAAATACACACGACATATACATGAATATGACAGTTCAAATACTTGAAATTGCATTTTGTATGTTTTTGCAAGCTAAAAACAGTTATTTTATCTTGATTTTGCAAACATAAGCCATTACACACGACATATACATGAATATGACAGTTTAAATACTTGAAAACGGTGTTTTGTATGCTTTTGCATGCTTAAAACAGCATTCTTATCTTGCTTTCACAAATATTAGCTATTATACACGACAGAAACATGAATATGACAGTTTAAATACTTGAAAACAGCATTTTGTATGTTTTTGCAATCTGAAAACAGCTATTTAATCTAGATTTTGCAAACATAAGCCATGACACACGACATATACATGAATATGACAGTTTAAATACTTGAAAACAGCATTTTGTATGTTTTTGCAATCTGAAAACAGCTATTTTATCTTGATTTTGAAAACATATTCCATTACACACGACATATACATGGATATGACAGTTTAAATACTTGAAAACGGTGTTTTGTATGCTTTTGCATGCTTAAAACAGCATTTTTATCTTGCTTTCACCAACATTAGCTATTATACACGACAGAAACACGAATATGACAATTTAAATACTTGAAAACAGCATTTTGTATGTTTTTGCAAGCTGAAAACCGCTATTTTATTTTGATTTTGCAAACATAAGCCATTACACACGACATATACATGAATATGACAGTTTAAATACTTGAAAACGGTGTTTTGTATGCTTTTGCATGCTTAAAACAGCATTTTTATCTTACTTCCACAAACATTAGCTATTATACACGACAGAAACATGAATATGACAATTTAAATACTTAAAAACAGCATTTTTTATGTTTTTGCAAGCTGAAAACAGCTATTTTGTCTTGATTTTGCAAACATAAGCCATTACACACGACATATACATGAATATGACAGTTTAAATACTTGAAAACGGTGTTTTGTATGCTTTTGCATGCTTAAAACAGCATTTTTATCTTACTTTCACAAACATTGGCTATTATACACGACAGAAACATAAATATGACAGTTTAAATACTTGAAAACAGCATTTTGTATGTTTTTGCAAGCTGAAAACAGCTATTTTATCTTGATTTTGCAAACATAAGCCATTACACACGACATATACATGAATATGACTGATTAAATACTTGAAAACGGTGTTTTGTGTGCTTTTGTATGCTTAAAACAGCATTTTTATCTTGCTTTCACCATTATTAGTTATTATACACGACAGAAACATAAATATGACAATTTAAATACTTGAAAACAGCATTTTGTATGTTTTTGCAAGCTGAAAACAGCTATTTCATCTTTATTTTGCAAACATAAGCCATTACACACGACATATACATGAATATGACAGTTTAAATACTTGAAAACGGTGTTTTGTATGCTTTTTCATGCTTAAAACAGCATTTTTATCTTGATTTCACCAACATTAGCTATTATACACGACAGAAACATGAATATGACAGTTTAAATACTTGAAAACAGCATTTTGTATGTTTTTGCAAGCTGAAAACCGCTATTTTATATTGATTTTGCAAACATAAGCCATTACACACGACATATACATGAATATGACAGTTTAAATACTTGAAAACGGTGTTTTGTATGCTTTTGCATGCTTAAAACAGCATTTTTATCTTACTTTCACAAACATTAGCTATTATACACGACAGAAACATGAATATTACAATTTAAATACTTAAAAACAGCAATTTTTATGTTTTTGCAAGTTGAAAACATCTATTTTATCTTAATTTTGCAAACATAAGCCATTACACACGATATATACATGAATATGACAGTTTAAATATTTGAAAACGGTGTTTTGTATGCTTTTGCATGCTTAAAACAGCATTTTTATCTAGCTTTCACCAACATTAGCTATTATACACGACAGCAACATGAATATGACATTTTAAATACTTGAAAACAGCATTTTGTATGTTTTTGCAAGCTGATAACAGCTATTTCATCTTTATTTTGCAAACATAAGCCATTACACACGACATATACATGAATATGACAGTTTAAATACTTGAAAACGGTGTTTTGTATGCTTTTTCATGCTTAAAACAGCATTTTTATCTTGATTTCACCAACATTAGCTATTATACACGACAGAAACATGAATATGACAGTTTAAATACTTGAAAACAGCATTTTGTATGTTTTTGCAAGCTAAAAACCGCTATTTTATTTTGATTTTGCAAACATAAGCCATTACACACGACATATACATGAATATGACAGTTTAAATACTTGAAAACGGTTTATGTATGCTTTTGCATGCGTAAAACAGCATTTTTATCTTACTTTCACAAACATTAGCTATTATACACGACAGAAACATGAATATGACAGTTTAAATATTTAAACAGCATTTTGTATGTTTCTGCAAGCTAAAACAGCTATTTTATCTTGATTTTGCAAAAATAAGCAAATACACACGACATATACATGAATATGACAGTTCAAATACTTGAAATTGCATTTTGTATGTTTTTGCAAGCTAAAAACAGTTATTTTATCTTGATTTTGCAAACATAAGCCATTACACACGACATATACATGAATATGACAGTTTAAATACTTGAAAACGGTGTTTTGTATGCTTTTGCATGCTTGAAACAGCATTCTTATCTTGCTTTCACAAATATTAGCTATTATACACGACAGAAACATGAATATGACAGTTTAAATACTTGAAAACAGCATTTTGTATGTTTTTGCAATCTGAAAACAGCTATTTAATCTAGATTTTGCAAACATAAGCCATGACACACGACATATACATGAATATGACAGTTTAAATACTTGAAACCAGCATTTTGTATGTTTTTGCAATCTGAAAACAGCTATTTTATCTTGATTTTGAAAACATATTCCATTACACACGACATATACATGGATATGACAGTTTAAATACTTGAAAACGGTGTTTTGTATGCTTTTGCATGCTTAAAACAGCATTTTTATCTTGCTTTCACCAACATTAGCTATTATACACGACAGAAACACGAATATGACAATTTAAATACTTGAAAACAGCATTTTGTATGTTTTTGCAAGCTGAAAACCGCTATTTTATTTTGATTTTGCAAACATAAGCCATTACACACGACATATACATGAATATGACAGTTTAAATACTTGAAAACGGTGTTTTGTATGCTTCTGCATGCTTAAAACAGCATTTTTATCTTACTTCCACAAACATTAGCTATTATACACGACAGAAACATGAATATGACAATTTAAATACTTAAAAACAGCATTTTTTATGTTTTTGCAAGCTGAAAACAGCTATTTTGTCTTGATTTTGCAAACATAAGCCATTACACACGACATATACATGAATATGACAGTTTAAATACTTGAAAACGGTGTTTTGTATGCTTTTGCATGCTTAAAACAGCATTTTTATCTTACTTTCACAAACATTGGCTATTATACACGACAGAAACATAAATATGACAGTTTAAATACTTGAAAACAGCATTTTGTATGTTTTTGCAAGCTGAAAACAGCTATTTTATCTTGATTTTGCAAACATAAGCCATTACACACGACATATACATGAATATGACTGATTAAATACTTGAAAACGGTGTTTTGTGTGCTTTTGTATGCTTAAAACAGCATTTTTATCTTGCTTTCACCATTATTAGTTATTATACACGACAGAAACATAAATATGACAATTTAAATACTTGAAAACAGCATTTTGTATGTTTTTGCAAGCTGAAAACAGCTATTTCATCTTTATTTTGCAAACATAAGCCATTACACACGACATATACATGAATATGACAGTTTAAATACTTAAAAACGGTGTTTTGTATGCTTTTTCATGCTTAAAACAGCATTTTTATCTTGATTTCACCAACATTAGCTATTATACACGACAGAAACATGAATATGACAGTTTAAATACTTGAAAACAGCATTTTGTATGTTTTTGCAAGCTGAAAACCGCTATTTTATATTGATTTTGCAAACATAAGCCATTACACACGACATATACATGAATATGACAGTTTAAATACTTGAAAACGGTGTTTTGTATGCTTTTGCATGCTTAAAACAGCATTTTTATCTTACTTTCACAAACATTAGCTATTATACACGACAGAAACATGAATATTACAATTTAAATACTTAAAAACAGCAATTTTTATGTTTTTGCAAGTTGAAAACATCTATTTTATCTTAATTTTGCAAACATAAGCCATTACACACGATATATACATGAATATGACAGTTTAAATATTTGAAAACGGTGTTTTGTATGCTTTTGCATGCTTAAAACAGCATTTTTATCTAGCTTTCACCAACATTAGCTATTATACACGACAGCAACATGAATATGACGTTTTAAATACTTGAAAACAGCATTTTGTATGTTTTTGCAAGCTGATAACAGCTATTTCATCTTTATTTTGCAAACATAAGCCATTACACACGACATATACATGAATATGACAGTTTAAATACTTGAAAACGGTGTTTTGTATGCTTTTTCATGCTTAAAACAGCATTTTTATCTTGATTTCACCAACATTAGCTATTATACACGACAGAAACATGAATATGACAGTTTAAATACTTGAAAACAGCATTTTGTATGTTTTTGCAAGCTAAAAACCGCTATTTTATTTTGATTTTGCAAACATAAGCCATTACACACGACATATACATGAATATGACAGTTTAAATACTTGAAAACGGTTTATGTATGCTTTTGCATGCGTAAAACAGCATTTTTATCTTACTTTCACAAACATTAGCTATTATACACGACAGAAACATGAATATTACAATTTAAATACTTAAAAACAGCAATTTTTATGTTTTTGCAAGTTGAAAACAGCTATTTTATCTTAATTTTGCAAACATAAGCCATTACACACGATATATACATGAATATGACAGTTTAAATATTTGAAAACGGTGTTTTGTATGCTTTTGCATGCTTAAAACAGCTTTTTTATCTAGCTTTCACCAACATTAGCTATTATACACGACAGCAACATGAAAATGAAATTTTAAATACTTGAAAACAGCATTTTGTATGTTTTTGCAAGCTGAAAACAGCTATTTTATCTTGATTTTGCAAACATAAGCCATTACACACGACATATAATAATAATAATAATAATAATAATAATGTTTATTCAACAATAAAGTGAATAGGTGGATTTCAGCACAGCTGTTTTTCGAATCCACCAGAGGTACATAAAGATACATAAAAAAGTTACATTAAAAGTAGATAATCTAAAAATACAGAAATAAAATATTAAATATTTATACACTTTTATACAAATTAAAATAGAATTGTAGATCTTGCTGAACAATATGATTATTAAAATATTATACAGATAATACAAAAAACAATTATAAAAATAACAAGAATGGAGCATTTAGTTGTGATAGTTTTTTTTAACGTATTGGCGCTAGTGACAGTTGATAGCTGCAAGGTCGTATAACGCGTCGACTTCACGATTATTTATGTTTTGACAAAACAGATAAATTAACAAGACAGGTTAAAGTTGCCGTTTGCACAGTCCTCAAAAAATTCATTTATGTTGTAGTATTCTTTATTTATTAAGATATTTTTTACCAAGCGTACAACAGAGGACTTAGATCCTAGTTTTATTGTGTCCGGAAGTGAGTTAAATATTTTAATGCCTACATATACGCTTGTTTTTTCATATGCGTTTGTTCTATGCGATGGAATAAGGTAAGTGTTCGCTTGTCTGGTACAGTAAATAGAGTTTAAAGAGGTGAAACAACTTGGATTTTTTAAGGTATATTTTAGGACTTCAAGGATGTAAACTGAGGGAATTGTTAATATACCAAGCTCTTTAAATTTACCTCTACATGACTGGCGTGGATTGAGGTGCATGATTATACGGAGAGCTCTTTTTTGAGCAATGAACACTTCATGCATTAGTGGTGACGAACCCCATATAATGATACCGTATGTCACGGTGGAATAAAAATATGCATAGTAGATCATTAGCATGACATCGATATCAAAATAGGAGGTTAGAACACGTAGGCAATAGCAGCACTTGTTTAATTTATTTAAAAGATACTTTATATGTGTAGACCATTTCGTATCGCTATCCAGATGTATGCCTAAACATTTAAGTGACTCAGTACGAGTGATGCCAATGTCAGTGTTCAACATAGTACGACTAGAAGCATTAAGGTAAAACTGAGTATAATTTGTTTTATCAATATTTAGATTTAAACTGTTTTTATCACACCATTGTAGGATATCGGTGACCACGTTTTTTAGTAAAGTTTCATCAAAGTCTAGTTTGTTGCAAGACGTCAAAAAGTAAGCGTCGTCCGCATACAGGACACAGTGAGAGTTCCGCACTGCACTTGGCAAGTCATTCACATATAAAACAAATAGTAGGGGGCCCAGGACAGACCCTTGAGGAATTCCACGCAAAACGGGGCCCCACTCGGAGTAAGTTGGAGTGATGTTGGTAGTACTTCCCATTAACTTAACTGATTGTGTCCTGTTTGTAAGGTACGAGTTGAACCACGAGAATGCTATACCACGTACCCCATACTGTTCAAGTTTTTGTAGTAGTACGGAGTGAGAAACACTATCAAAAGCCTTGGAGAAATCACTTGAAATGCAAAAAACACTTAAACCTTTGTCTAATTCACTGATTAGATGGTTAACAAGCTCAGACACTGCACTAGTTGTGGATTTGTTTTTAAGAAAGCCGTATTGATGCGAAGTTACGATATCGTGCTTGTTGAGAAAGTTTATAAGTCTGTTATAAACTAGACGTTCTAAAATTTTTGAAAAATTGCTGAGCAGTGATATGGGCCTGTAATTCTCTATTTTACAAAAATCACCTTTTTTGTGTATGGGTGACACAATTGTTTGTTTAAATAAATCTGGAAATACGCCCGTAGATAGAGAAAGATTGAAAATATACGTTAGTGGCGTTGTGATCTGTTGCGCACAGGTTTTTATTACTGCGCACGGAATTTCATCTGCGCCACTAGAGTACGTATTTTTGAGGCTTATTATTGCAGATAACGTTTCATCCTCGGTGATTGGACTGAAAAATAATGAATGTGGTAGACACGAGCTCGGTGGAATGTAATCACAGGGTGGTACTTCATTTGAGGATAAAAAATGCTGATTGAAGTCATTGGCAGCTGTTACTGGGTCACCAGGAAACGGAGTATGAGCAATACTTTTCCCGGTTAGGCTCTTGACGATGCTCCAAGTAGATTTAGTCTTGTTATTTGACATCCTGATGGTATTAGACAGACTTTTCTTTTTAGCAAGTTTGATGACACTATTGAGGATGACACAATACTTTTTATAATATGACCGAAGATCAGGCGAGTCACCATGGCATAGTCTGCGACGGAGTTTTTGTTTCTTTCGACATGATATGCGGATGCCCTTGGTGATCCAAGTTGTGGAAATGACGTTTTTAACCTTTTTAAGTGGGTATGAAACTTCATAGGAGGACTTGAAATTATTGTAGAATAGCGCCAGACTGTTGTTGACATCTGCCTCCTGAAGAACATTTTGCCAGGTATGTTGTTGAAGTGATACTGAGAAATTTGCATGATTTTTCGCTGAGAAGATTCTTTTAAGTGTGTATTTGTTTTTAGGTTCGTTAGATAGTGAAATCGCAGTCTCACAGATGAGGGATTCATGGTCCGATAGACCGCTGCTAAAAATTTTAAACGAAGCCTGGATGTCCATAGATGTTATGAAGTTATCAATGCATGATGACGATATGGATGTGATGCGAGTTGGTTCATTGATGTTAACTTTTAGATCGAAAGAGTTAAAAATGGAGTTCAGCCTCATTTTGTCTGTAGAGTCGCTAAGAAAATTTACGTTAAAATCACCACAAATGAAAACCAATGAATTTCTTGTACATAAGCTAGTTAACAGCAGTTCGAGATTTTGGAGAAAGATATTTATGTCACCACTTGGTGACCGGTACAGAACCAAAAAAGTAGCGGTTTTTTTAATATTAATTACTTTAGCTAGGGAGAATTCAAAGTGTTTCTCTACAAGTAAATTATTATGGTCGGCAATATTCACAAATTGCAAATTGTTCTTGGTTAGTATACATGTGCCACCACGTTCAAAATTACTTCTACAAAAAGCAGATGCAATTCGATAGTGTTGGATGTTTAGGGTGTCTAATTCTTCTGCTTTTAGCCAATGTTCATTCATAAGAATAACTTCAGGAAGAATTCCATTGGAGATAAGAGTTGATTCTAGTAAGAGTTGTTTGTTTCGGATTCCTTGAACATTTGTATAGAAAATTTGAATAGTGTCAGATGTCTGTTGCTCCTCAACAATTGCTGTTTTTACGAAAGTTATACTTGTTTCTATTAGTGTTTATTAGAGCAGGTTGTTCCTTGGCAGTTGATGAAGATGAGTGAGTAGCATTATTGAATTTTCGTGAAGGAGTTGTTTTTTTTTAAATCGGAACGCGCTTCCACAGTAGTTTTACTCACTGTACTAGGTGGGTTATTCAGCTCTGTGACAACTTCTTCAATAGGGATGATAAGAGGAATATCGTCGCCAGATTCTTCAACATTCGACTGATTGGTAAATGAAAGATGTTGATAAAGGCGTAGATCTTCGTATGTATAATGTTTGTTATTAATTTTAAGGCCACCTTTATGAAAAGTTACTGTGTTTCCTTTAGCTATTTCTTGTTTCCTAATATTAGATATGGCTTTACTTCGTTCTCTTTCTTCAATTGTTAGATCATCAGAAATAGCTATTGGCGAATTTTTTAGTTTGAATGCATTTTTCTTAATTAATTTTTTTGTAGCATTGTTAATAAAACGTATTAAGATAGGACGTATTTTGTTATGCGTGAATTTTCCCAGTCGTTTACAGGTATCTATGTGTTGTTCTGAGATATTAATTGATAATTTATTTTCTAATATGTTTTGTAGTTTTGACTGAAGATTTTCGCTGTGATCTTCCTCGACCCCGTAAATTATCAAGTTGTTACGTTTTAGCTCTTTTTGTAGTGATTGAAAATTGCTTTGAAGTGAAGCATATTTAAGTTTAAGATCTTCCACTTCTTTGGTTTGGTCTTGTACGATTGTTGATAAGCTGTCGAATTTACAATTAAAGTCCTTCTTTATGGCATCAACCACGAAATTTAGTTTTTCATCAAGTTTATCGTTGAAAAGATTGAGAAGTTGAGTATTGGAAATATCAGATTCTGCCATACTAAAATACGCCTCTAGGTTTGTGACCAGAATTACCTGCACGTAAAGTTGATGTTTGAAAAAAAATGTCAATAGTTTGATTTTGATGTTCAAGTAATTTTGGTAAGTTCAAGAAACACGCTTCAACACGATAGAATACAGAGAAAATCACTGAGGTCGACTTCTGTCACATTTGATTGAAAACTGATCTAAAACCGTCTAAAAACAACACTGTTGTGAAAAAAAACTACACAATAATATAGCTACGGCTGTACGAAAAAGATATGTCACTTTGGACAATATTTGGCTCACTTAAACCCTTGAATTTAACTAAAAATATGCAGAACGTCACAACCCAACTACAATTCACAACCCAACTACATATACATAAATATGACTGATTAAATACTTGAAAACTGTGTTTTGTATGCTTTTGCATGCTTAAAACATCATTTTTATCTTGCTTTCACCATTGTTAGTTATTATACACGACAGAAACATGAATATGACAATTTAAATACTTGAAAACAGCATTTTGTATGTTTTTGCAAGCTGATAACAGCTATTTTATCTTGATTTTGCAAACATATGCCATTACACACGTTATATACATGAATATGACTGTTTAAATACTTGAAAACGGTGTTTTATATGCTTTTGCATGCTTAAAACAGCATTTTTATCTTGATTTCACCAACATTAGCTATTATACACGACAGAAACATGAATATGACAGTTTAAATACTTGAAAACAGCATTTTGTATGTTTTTGCAAGCTGAAAACCGCTATTTTATTTTGATTTTGCAAACATAAGCAATTACACACGACATATACATGAATATGACAGTTTAAATACTAGAAAACGGTGTTTTGTATGCTTTTGCATGCTTAAAACAGCATTTTTATCTTACTTTCACAAACATTAGCTATTATACACGACAGAAACATGAATATGACAATTTAAATACTTAAAAACAGCATTTTTTATGTTTTTGCAAGCTGAAAACAGCTACTTTATCTTGATTTTGCAAACATAAGCCATTACACACGATATATACATGAATATGACGGTTTAAATATTTGAAAACGGTGTTTTGTATGCTTTTGCATGCTGAAAACAGAATTTTTATCTAGCTTTCACCAACATTAGCTATTATACACGACAGAAACATGAATATGACAGTTTTTAATACTTGAAAACAGCATTTTGTATGTTTTTGCAAGCTGAAAACAGCTATTTTATCTTGATTTTGCAAACATAAGCCATTACACACGACATATACATGAATATGACTGTTTAAATACTTGAAAACGGTGTTTTGTATGCTTTTGCATGCTTAAAACATCATTTTTATCTTGCTTTCACCATTATTAGTTTTTATACACGACAGAAACATGAATATGACAATTTAAATACTTGAAAACAGCATTTTGTATGTTTTTGCAAGCTGAAAACAGCTATTTTATCTTGATTTTGCAAACATATGCCATTACACAAGACATATACATGAATTTGACTGTTTAAATACTTGAAAACGGTGTTTTGTATGCTATTGCATGCTTAAAACAGCATTTTTATCTTGCTTTCACCAACATTAGCTATTATACACGACAGAAACATGAATATGACAGTTTAAATACTTGAAAACAGCATTTTGTATGTTTTTGCAAGCTGAAAACAGCTATTTTATCTTTATTTTGCAAACATAAGCCATTACACACGACATATACATGAATATGACAGTTTAAATACTTGAAAACCGTGTTTTGTATGCTTTTGCATGCTTAAAACAGCATTTTTATCTTGATTTCACCAACATTAGCTATTATACACGACAGAAACATGAATATGACAGTTTAAGTACTTGAAAACAGCATTTTGTATGTTTTTGCAAGCTGAGAACCGCTATTTTATTTTGATTTTGCAAACATAAGCCATTACACACGACATATACATGAATATGACAGTTTAAATACTTGAAAACGGTGTTTTGTATGCTTTTGCATGCTTAAAACAGCATTTTATCTTACTTTCACAAACATTAGCTATTATACACGACAGAAACATGAATATTACAATTTAAATACTTAAAAACAGCATTTTTTATGTTTTTGCAAGCTGAAAACAGCTATTTTATCTTGATTTTGCATACATAAGCCATTACACACGATATATACATGAATATGACAGTTTAAATATTTGAAAACGGTGTTTTGTATGCTTTTGCATGCTTAAAACAGCATTTTTATCTAGCTTTCACCAACATTAGCTATTATACACGACAGAAACATGAATATGACAGTTTAAATACTTGAAAACAGCATTTTGTATGTTTTTGCAAGCTGAAAACAGCTATTTTATCTTGATTTTGCAAACATAAGCCATTACACACGACATATACATAAATATGACTGATTAAATACTTGAAAACGGTGTTTTGAATGCTTTTGCATGCTTAAAACAGCATTTTTATCTTGCTTTCACCATTATTAGTTATTATACACGACAGAAACATGAATATGACAATTTAAATACTTGAAAACAGCATTTTGTATGTTTTTGCAAGCTGATAACAGCTATTTTATCTTGATTTTGCAAACATATGCAATTACACACGACATATACATGAATATGACTGTTTAAATACTTGAAAACGGTGTTTTGTATGCTTTTGCATGCTTAAAACAGCATTTTTATCTTGCTTTCACCAACATTAGCTATTATACACGACAGAAACATGAATATGACAGTTTAAATACTTGAAAACAGCATTTTGTATGTTTTTGCATGCTGAAAACAGCTATTTTATCTTTATTTTGCAAACATAAGCCATTAGACACGACATATACATGAATATGACAGTTTAAATACTTGAAATGGTGTTTTGTATGCTTTTGCATGCTTAAAACAGCATTTTTAACTTGATTTCACCAACATTAGCTATTATACACGACAGAAACATGAATATGACAGTTTAAATACTTGAAAACAGCATTTTGTATGTTTTTGCAAGCTGAAAACAGCTATTTTATCTTTATTTTGCAAACATAAGCCATTACACACGACATATACATGAATATGACAGCTTAAATACTTGAAAACCGTGTTTTGTATGCTTTTGCATGCTTAAAACAGAATTTTTATCTTCATTTCACCAACATTAGCTATTATACACGACAGAAACATGATTATGACAGTTTAAGTACTTGAAAACAGCATTTTGTATGTTTTTCCAAGCTGAAAACCGCTATTTTATCTTGATTTTGCAAACATAAGCCATTACACACGACATATACATGAATATGACAGTTTAAATACTTGAAAACGGTGTTTTGAATGCTTTTGCATGCTTAAAACAGCATTTTTATCTTGCTTTTGCCAACATTAGCTATTATACACGACAGAAACATGAATATGACAGTTTAAATACTTGAAAACAGCATTTTGTATGTTTTTGCAAGCTGAAAACCGCTATTTTATTTTGATTTTGCAAACATAAGCCATTACACACGACATATACATGAATATGACAGTTTAAATACTTGAAAACGGTGTTCTGTATGCTTTTGCATGCTTAAAACAGCATTTTTATCTTACTTTCACAAACATTAGCTATTATACACGACAGAAACATGCATATTACAATTTAAATACTTAAAAACAGCATTTTTTATGTTTTTGCAAGCTGAAAACAGCTATTTTATCTTGATTTTGCAAACATAAGCCATTACACACGATATATACATGAATATGACAGTTTAAATATTTGAAAACGGTGTTTTGTATGCTTTTGCATGCTGAAAACAGAATTTTTATCTAGCTTTCACCAACATTAGCTATTATACACGACAGAAACATGAATATGACAGTTTTTAATACTTGAAAACAGCATTTTGTATGTTTTTGCAAGCTGAAAACAGCTATTTTATCTTGATTTTGCAAACATAAGCCATTACACACGACATATACATAAATATGACTGTTTAAATACTTGAAAACGGTGTTTTGTATGCTTTTGCATGCTTAAAACATCATTTTTATCTTGCTTTCACCATTATTAGTTTTTATACACGACAGAAACATGAATATGACAATTTAAATACTTGAAAACAGCATTTTGTATGTTTTTGCAAGCTGAAAACAGCTATTTTATCTTGATTTTGCAAACATATGCCATTACACAAGACATATACATGAATATGACTGTTTAAATACTTGAAAATGGTGTTTTGTATGCTATTGCATGCTTAAAACAGCATTTTTATCTTGCTTTCACCAACATTAGCTATTATACACGACAGAAACATGAATATGACAGTTTAAATACTTGAAAACAGCATTTTGTATGTTTTTGCAAGCTGAAAACAGCTATTTTATCTTTATTTTGCAAACATAAGCCATTACACACGACATATACATGAATATGACAGTTTAAATACTTGAAAACCGTGTTTTGTATGCTTTTGCATGCTTAAAACAGCATTTTTATCTTGATTTCACCAACATTAGCTATTATACACGACAGAAACATGAATATGACAGTTTAAGTACTTGAAAACAGCATTTTGTATGTTTTTGCAAGCTGAGAACCGCTATTTTATTTTGATTTTGCAAACATAAGCCATTACACACGACATATACATGAATATGACAGTTTAAATACTTGAAAACGGTGTTTTGTATGCTTTTGCATGCTTAAAACAGCATTTTTATCTTACTTTCACAAACATTAGCTATTATACACGACAGAAACATGAATATTACAATTTAAATACTTAAAAACAGCATTTTTTATGTTTTTGCAAGCTGAAAACAGCTATTTTATCTTGATTTTGCATACATAAGCCATTACACACGATATATACATGAATATGACAGTTTAAATATTTGAAAACGGTGTTTTGTATGCTTTTGCATGCTTAAAACAGCATTTTTATCTAGCTTTCACCAACATTAGCTATTATACACGACAGAAACATGAATATGACAGTTTAAATACTTGAAAACAGCATTTTGTATGTTTTTGCAAGCTGAAAACAGCTATTTTATCTTGATTTTGCAAACATAAGCCATTACACACGACATATACATAAATATGACTGATTAAATACTTGAAAACGGTGTTTTGAATGCTTTTGCATGCTTAAAACAGCATTTTTATCTTGCTTTCACCATTATTAGTTATTATACACGACAGAAACATGAATATGACAATTTAAATACTTGAAAACAGCATTTTGTATGTTTTTGCAAGCTGATAACAGCTATTTTATCTTGATTTTGCAAACATATGCAATTACACACGACATATACATGAATATGACTGTTTAAATACTTGAAAACGGTGTTTTGTATGCTTTTGCATGCTTGAAACAGCATTTTTATCTTGCTTTCACCAACATTAGCTATTATACACGACAGAAACATGAATATGACAGTTTAAATACTTGAAAACAGCATTTTGTATGTTTTTGCATGCTGAAAACAGCTATTTTATCTTTATTTTGCAAACATAAGCCATTAGACACGACATATACATGAATATGACAGTTTAAATACTTGAAATGGTGTTTTGTATGCTTTTGCATGCTTAAAACAGCATTTTTAACTTGATTTCACCAACATTAGCTATTATACACGACAGAAACATGAATATGACAGTTTAAATACTTGAAAAACAGCATTTTGTATGTTTTTGCAAGCTGAAAACAGCTATTTTATCTTTATTTTGCAAACATAAGCATTACACACTACATATACATGAATATGACAGCTTAAATACTTGAAAACCGTGTTTTGTATGCTTTTGCATGCTTAAAACAGAATTTTTATCTTCATTTCACCAACATTAGCTATTATACACGACAGAAACATGATTATGACAGTTTAAGTACTTGAAAACAGCATTTTGTATGTTTTTCCAAGCTGAAAACCGCTATTTTATCTTGATTTTGCAAACATAAGCCATTACACACGACATATACATGAATATGACAGTTTAAATACTTGAAAACGGTGTTTTGAATGCTTTTGCATGCTTAAAACAGCATTTTTATCTTGCTTTTGCCAACATTAGCTATTATACACGACAGAAACATGAATATGACAGTTTAAATACTTGAAAACAGCATTTTGTATGTTTTTGCAAGCTGAAAACCGCTATTTTATTTTGATTTTGCAAACATAAGCCATTACACACGACATATACATGAATATGACAGTTTAAATACTTGAAAACGGTGTTCTGTATGCTTTTGCATGCTTAAAACAGCATTTTTATCTTACTTTCACAAACATTAGCTATTATACACGACAGAAACATGCATATTACAATTTAAATACTTAAAAACAGCATTTTTTATGTTTTTGCAAGCTGAAAACAGCTATTTTATCTTGATTTTGCAAACATAAGCCATTACACACGATATATACATGAATATGACAGTTTAAATATTTGAAAACGGTGTTTTGTATGCTTTTGCATGCTTAAAACAGCATTTTTATCTAGCTTTCACCAACATTAGCTATTATACACGACAGAAACATGAATATGACAGTTTAAATACTTAAAAACAGCATTTTGTATGTTTTTGCAAGCTGAAAACAGCTATTTTATCTTGATTTTGCAAACATAAGCAATTACACACGACATATACATAAATATGACTGATTAAATACTTGAAAACGGTGTTTTGAATGCTTTTGCATGCTTAAAACAGCATTTTTATCTTGCTTTCACCATTATTAGTTATTATACACGACAGAAACATGAATACGACAATTTAAATACTTGAAAACAGCATTTTGTATGTTTTTGCAAGCTGATAACAGCTATTTTATCTTGATTTTGCAAACATATGCCATTACACACGACATATACATGAATATGACTGTTTAAATACTTGAAAACGGTGTTTTGTATGCTTTTGCATGCTTAAAACAACATTTTTATCTTGCTTTCACCAACATTAGCTATTATACACGACAGAAACATGAATATGACAGTTTAAATACTTGAAAACAGCATTTTGTATGTTTTTGCATGCTAAAAACAGCTATTTTATCTTTATTTTGCAAACATAAGCCATTACACACGACATATACATGAATATGACAGTTTAAATACTTGAAAACGGTGTTTTGTATGCTTTTGCATGCTTAAAACAACATTTTTAACTTGATTTCACCAACATTAGCTATTATACACAACAGAAACATGAATATGACAGTTTAAATACTTGAAAACAGCATTTTGTATGTGTTTGCAAGCTGAAAAACGCTATTTTATTTTGATTTTGCAAACATAAGCCATTACACACGACATATACATGTATATGACAGTTTAAATACTTGAAAACAGTGTTTTGTATGCTTTTGCATGCTTAAAACAGCATTTTTATCTTGATTTCACCAACATTAGCTATTATACACGACAGAAACATGAATATGACAGTTTAAATACTTGAAAACAGCATTTTGTATGTTTTTGCAAGCTGAAAACCGCTATTTTATTTTGATTTTGCAAACATAAGCCATTACACACGACATATACATGAATATGACAGTTTAAATACTTGAAAACGGTGTTTTGTATGCTTTTGCATGCTTAAAACAGCATTTTTATCTTACTTTCACAAACATTAGCTATTATACACGACATAAACATGAATATTACAATTTAAATACTTAAAAACAGCAATTTTTATGTTTTTGCAAGTTGAAAACAGCTATTTTATCTTAATTTTGCAAACATAAGCCATTACACACGATATATACATGAATATGACAGTTTAAATATTTGAAAACGGTGTTTTGTATGCTTTTGCATCCTTAAAACAGCATTTTTATCTAGCTTTCACCAACATTAGCTATTATACACGACAGCAACATGAATATGACATTTTAAATACTTGAAAACAGCATTTTGTATGTTTTTGCAAGCTGAAAACAGCTATTTTATCTTGATTTTGCAAACATAAGCCATTACACACGACATATACATGAATATGACAGCTTAAATACTTGAAAACCGTGTTTTGTATGCTTTTGCATGCTTAAAACAGAATTTTTATCTTCATTTCACCAACATTAGCTATTATACACGACAGAAACATAAATATGACAGTTTAAATACTTGAAAACAGCATTTTGTATGTTTTTGCATGCTGAAAACAGCTATTTTATCTTTATTTTGCAAACATAAGCCATTAGACACGACATATACATGAATATGACAGTTTAAATACTTGAAATGGTGTTTTGTATGCTTTTGCATGCTTAAAACAGCATTTTTAACTTGATTTCACCAACATTAGCTATTATACACGACAGAAACATGAATATGACAGTTTAAATACTTGAAAACAGCATTTTGTATGTTTTTGCAAGCTGAAAACAGCTATTTTATCTTTATTTTGCAAACATAAGCCATTACACACGACATATACATGAATATGACAGCTTAAATACTTGAAAACCGTGTTTTGTATGCTTTTGCATGCTTAAAACAGAATTTTTATCTTCATTTCACCAACATTAGCTATTATACACGACAGAAACATGATTATGACAGTTTAAGTACTTGAAAACAGCATTTTGTATGTTTTTCCAAGCTGAAAACCGCTATTTTATCTTGATTTTGCAAACATAAGCCATTACACACGACATATACATGAATATGACAGTTTAAATACTTGAAAACGGTGTTTTGAATGCTTTTGCATGCTTAAAACAGCATTTTTATCTTGCTTTTGCCAACATTAGCTATTATACACGACAGAAACATGAATATGACAGTTTAAATACTTGAAAACAGCATTTTGTATGTTTTTGCAAGCTGAAAACCGCTATTTTATTTTGATTTTGCAAACATAAGCCATTACACACGACATATACATGAATATGACAGTTTAAATACTTGAAAACGGTGTTCTGTATGCTTTTGCATGCTTAAAACAGCATTTTTATCTTACTTTCACAAACATTAGCTATTATACACGACAGAAACATGCATATTACAATTTAAATACTTAAAAACAGCATTTTTTATGTTTTTGCAAGCTGAAAACAGCTATTTTATCTTGATTTTGCAAACATAAGCCATTACACACGATATATACATGAATATGACAGTTTAAATATTTGAAAACGGTGTTTTGTATGCTTTTGCATGCTTAAAACAGCATTTTTATCTAGCTTTCACCAACATTAGCTATTATACACGACAGAAACATGAATATGACAGTTTAAATACTTAAAAACAGCATTTTGTATGTTTTTGCAAGCTGAAAACAGCTATTTTATCTTGATTTTGCAAACATAAGCAATTACACACGACATATACATAAATATGACTGATTAAATACTTGAAAACGGTGTTTTGAATGCTTTTGCATGCTTAAAACAGCATTTTTATCTTGCTTTCACCATTATTAGTTATTATACACGACAGAAACATGAATACGACAATTTAAATACTTGAAAACAGCATTTTGTATGTTTTTGCAAGCTGATAACAGCTATTTTATCTTGATTTTGCAAACATATGCCATTACACACGACATATACATGAATATGACTGTTTAAATACTTGAAAACGGTGTTTTGTATGCTTTTGCATGCTTAAAACAACATTTTTATCTTGCTTTCACCAACATTAGCTATTATACACGACAGAAACATGAATATGACAGTTTAAATACTTGAAAACAGCATTTTGTATGTTTTTGCATGCTAAAAACAGCTATTTTATCTTTATTTTGCAAACATAAGCCATTACACACGACATATACATGAATATGACAGTTTAAATACTTGAAAACGGTGTTTTGTATGCTTTTGCATGCTTAAAACAACATTTTTAACTTGATTTCACCAACATTAGCTATTATACACAACAGAAACATGAATATGACAGTTTAAATACTTGAAAACAGCATTTTGTATGTGTTTGCAAGCTGAAAAACGCTATTTTATTTTGATTTTGCAAACATAAGCCATTACACACGACATATACATGTATATGACAGTTTAAATACTTGAAAACAGTGTTTTGTATGCTTTTGCATGCTTAAAACAGCATTTTTATCTTGATTTCACCAACATTAGCTATTATACACGACAGAAACATGAATATGACAGTTTAAATACTTGAAAACAGCATTTTGTATGTTTTTGCAAGCTGAAAACCGCTATTTTATTTTGATTTTGCAAACATAAGCCATTACACACGACATATACATGAATATGACAGTTTAAATACTTGAAAACGGTGTTTTGTATGCTTTTGCATGCTTAAAACAGCATTTTTATCTTACTTTCACAAACATTAGCTATTATACACGACATAAACATGAATATTACAATTTAAATACTTAAAAACAGCAATTTTTATGTTTTTGCAAGTTGAAAACAGCTATTTTATCTTAATTTTGCAAACATAAGCCATTACACACGATATATACATGAATATGACAGTTTAAATATTTGAAAACGGTGTTTTGTATGCTTTTGCATCCTTAAAACAGCATTTTTATCTAGCTTTCACCAACATTAGCTATTATACACGACAGCAACATGAATATGACATTTTAAATACTTGAAAACAGCATTTTGTATGTTTTTGCAAGCTGAAAACAGCTATTTTATTTTGATTTTGCAAACATAAGCCATTACACACGACATATACATAAATATGACTGATTAAATACTTGAAAACGGTGTTTTGTATGCTTTTGCATGCTTAAAACAGCATTTTTATCTTGCTTTCACCATTATTAGTTATTATACACGACAGAAACATGAATATGACAATTTAAATACTTGAAAACAGCATTTTGTATGTTTTTGCAAGCTGATAACATCTATTTTATCTTGATTTTGCAAACATATGCCATTACACACGTTATATACATGAATATGACTGTTTAAATACTTGAAAACGGTGTTTTGTATGCTTTTGCATGCTTAAAACAGCATTTTTATCTTGATTTCACCAACATTAGCTATTATACACGAAAGAAACATGAATATGACAGTTTAAATACTTGAAAACAGCATTTTGTATGTTTTTGCAAGCTGAAAACCGCTATTTTATTTTGATTTTGCAAACATAAGCCATTACACACGACATATACATGAATATGACAGTTTAAATACTTGAAAACAGTGTTTTGTATGCTTTTGCATGCTTAAAACAGCATTTTTATCTTACTTTCACAAACATTAGCTATTATACACGACAGAAACATGAATATGACAATTTAAATACTTAAAAACAGCATTTTTTATGTTTTTGCAAGCTGAAAACAGCTATTTTATCTTGATTTTGCAAACATAAGCCATTACACACGATATATACATGAATATGACGGTTTAAATATTTGAAAACGGTGTTTTGTATGCTTTTGCATGCTGAAAACAGAATTTTTATCTAGCTTTCACCAACATTAGCTATTATACACGACAGAAACATGAATATGACAGTTTTTAATACTTGAAAACAGCATTTTGTATGTTTTTGCAAGCTGAAAACAGCTATTTTATTTTGATTTTGCAAACATAAGCCATTACACACGACATATACATGAATATGACTGTTTAAATACTTGAAAACGGTGTTTTGTATGCTTTTGCATGCTTAAAACAGCATTTTTATCTTGCTTTCACCATTATTAGTTTTTATACACGACAGGAACATGAATATGACAATTTAAATACTTGAAAACAGCATTTTGTATGTTTTTGCAAGCTGATAACAGCTATTTTATCTTGATTTTGCAAACATATGCCATTACACAAGACATATACATGAATATGACTGTTTAAATACTTGAAAACGGTGTTTTGTATGCTATTGCATGCTTAAAACAGCATTTATATCTTGCTTTCACCAACATTAGCTATTATAAACGACAGAAACATGAATATGACAGTTTAAATACTTGAAAACAGCATTTTGTATGTTTTTGCAAGCTGAAAACAGCTATTTTATCTTTATTTTGCAAACATAAGCCATTACACACGACATATACATGAATATGACAGTTTAAATACTTGAAAACCGTGTTTTGTATGCTTTTGCATGCTTAAAACAGCATTTTTATCTTGATTTCACCAACATTAGCTATTATACACGACAGAAACATGATTATGACAGTTTAAGTACTTGAAAACAGCATTTTGTATGTTTTTGCAAGCTGAAAACCGCTATTTTATCTTGATTTTGCAAACATAAGCCATTACACACGACATATACATGAATATGACAGTTTAAATACTTGAAAACGGTGTTTTGAATGCTTTTGCATGCTTAAAACAGCATTTTTATCTTGCTTTCACCAACATTAGCTATTATGCACGACAGAAACATGAATATGACAGTTTAAATACTTGAAAACAGCATTTTGTATGTTTTTGCAAGCTGAAAACAGCTATTTTATCTTGATTTTGCAAACATAAGCCATTACACACGACATATACATGAATATGACAGTTTAAATACTTGAAAACTGTGTTTTGTATGCTTTTGCATGCTTAAAACAGCATTTTTATCTTGCTTTCACCAACATTAGCTATTATACACGACAGAAACATGAATATGACAGTTTAAATATTTAAACAGCATTTTTTATGTTTTTGCAAGCTGAAAACAGCTATTTTATCTTGATTTTGCAAAAATAAGCAAATACACAAGACATATACATGAATATGACAGTTTAAATACTTGAAATAGCTTTTTGTATGTTTTTGCAAGCTAAAAACAGTTATTTTATCTTGATTTTGCAAACATAAGCCATTACACACGACATATACATGAATATGACAGTTTAAATACTTGAAAACGGTGTTTTGTATGCTTTTGCATGCTTAAAACAGCATTTTTATCTTGCTTTCACCAACATTAGCTATTATTCACGACAGAAACATGAATATGACAGTTTAAATATTTAAACAGCATTTTTTATGTTTTTGCAAGCTGAAAACAGCTATTTTATCTTGATTTTGCAAAAATAAGCAAATACACAAGACATATACATGAATATGACAGTTTAAATACTTGAAATAGCTTTTTGTATGTTTTTGCAAGCTAAAAACAGTTATTTTATCTTGATTTTACAAACATAAGCCATTACACACGACATATACATGAATATGACAGTTTAAATACTTGAAAACGGTGTTTTGTATGCTTTTGCATGCTTAAAACAGCATTTTTATCTTGCTTTCACCAACATTAGCTATTATACACGACAGAAACATGAATATGACAGTTTAAATACTTGCAAACAGCATTTTGTATGTTTTTGCAAGCTGAAAACAGCTATTTTATCTTGATTTTGCAAACATAAGCCATTACACACGACATATACATGAATATGACAGTTTAAGTACTTGAAAACGGTGTTTTGTATTATTTTGCATACTTAAAACAGCATTTTTATCTTGATTTCACCAACATTAGCTATTATACACGACAGAAACATGAATATGACAGTTTAAATACTTGAAAACAGCATTTTGTTTGTTTTTGCAAGCTGAAAACCGCTATTTTATTTTGATTTTGCAAACATAAGCCATTACACACGACATATACATGAATATGACAGTTTAAATACTTGAAAACGGTGTTTTGAATGCTTTTGCATGCTTAAAACAGCATTTTTATCTTGCTTTCACCAACATTAGCTATTATGCACGACAGAAACATGAATATGACAGTTTAAATACTTGAAAACAGCATTTTGTATGTTTTTGCAAGCTGAAAACAGCTATTTTATCTTGATTTTGCAAACATAAGCCATTACACACGACATATACATGAATATGACAGTTTAAATACTTGAAAACTGTGTTTTGTATGCTTTTGCATGCTTAAAACAGCATTTTTATCTTGCTTTCACCAACATTAGCTATTATACACGACAGAAACATGAATATGACAGTTTAAATATTTAAACAGCATTTTTTATGTTTTTGCAAGCTGAAAACAGCTATTTTATCTTGATTTTGCAAAAATAAGCAAATACACAAGACATATACATGAATATGACAGTTTAAATACTTGAAATAGCTTTTTGTATGTTTTTGCAAGCTAAAAACAGTTATTTTATCTTGATTTTGCAAACATAAGCCATTACACACGACATATACATGAATATGACAGTTTAAATACTTAAAAACGGTGTTTTGTATGCTTTTGCATGCTTAAAATTAGCATTTTTATCTTGCTTTCACCAACATTAGCTATTATTCACGACAGAAACATGAATATGACAGTTTAAATATTTAAACAGCATTTTTTATGTTTTTGCAAGCTGAAAACAGCTATTTTATCTTGATTTTGCAAAAATAAGCAAATACACAAGACATATACATGAATATGACAGTTTAAATACTTGAAATAGCTTTTTGTATGTTTTTGCAAACTAAAAACAGTTATTTTATCTTGATTTTACAAACATAAGCCATTACACACGACATATACATGAATATGACAGTTTAAATACTTGAAAACGGTGTTTTGTATGCTTTTGCATGCTTAAAACAGCATTATCTTGCTTTCACCAACATTAGCTATTATACACGACAGAAACATGAATATGACAGTTTAAATACTTGAAAACAGCATTTTGTATGTTTTTGCAAGCTGAAAACAGCTATTTTATCTTGATTTTGCAAACATAAGCCATTACACACGACATATACATGAATATGACAGTTTAAATACTTGAAAACGGTGTTTTGTATTATTTTGCATACTTAAAACAGCATTTTTATCTTGATTTCACCAACATTAGCTATTATACACGACAGAAACATGAATATGACAGTTTAAATACTTGAAAACAGCATTTTGTTTGTTTTTGCAAGCTGAAAACCGCTATTTTATTTTGATTTTGCAAACATAAGCCATTACACACGACATATACATGAATATGACAGTTTAAATACTTGTAAACGGTGTTTTGAATGCTTTTGCATTCTTAAAACAGCATTTTTATCTTGCTTTCACCAACATTAGCTATTATGCACGACAGAAACATGAATATGACAGTTTAAATACTTGAAAACAGCATTTTGTATGTTTTTGCAAGCTGAAAACAGCTATTTTATCTTGATTTTGCAAACATAAGCCATTACACACGACATATACATGAATATGACAGTTTAAATACTTGAAAACTGTGTTTTGTATGCTTTTGCATGCTTAAAACAGCATTTTTATCTTGCTTTCACCAACATTAGCTATTATACACGACAGAAACATGAATATGACAGTTTAAATATTTAAACAGCATTTTTTATGTTTTTGCAAGCTGTAAACAGCTATTTTATCTTGATTTTGCAAAAATAAGCAAATACACAAGACATATACATGAATATGACAGTTTAAATACTTGAAATAGCTTTTTGTATGTTTTTGCAAGCTAAAAACAGTTATTTTATCTTGATTTTGCAAACATAAGCCATTACACACGACATATACATGAATATGACAGTTTAAATACTTGAAAACGGTGTTTTGTATGCTTTTGCATGCTTAAAACATCATTTTTTTCTTGCTTTCACCAACATTAGCTATTATACACGAGAGAAACATGAATATGACAATTTAAATACTTGAAAACAGCATTTTGTATGTTTTTGCAAGCTGAAATCAGCTATTTTATCTTGATTTTGCAAACACAAGCTATTATCCACGACATATACAAGAATATGACAGTTTAAATACTTGAAAACGGCGTTTTGTATGCTTTTGCATGCTTAATACAACAATTTTATCTAGATTTCACAAACGTTAGTCATTATACACGACAGAAACATGAATATGACAATTTAAATACTTGAAAACAGCATTTTGTATGTTTGTGCAAGCCGAAAACAGCTATTTTATCTTGATTTTGCAAACATAAGCCATTACACACGACATATACATTAATATGGCAGTTTAAATACTTGAAAACAGCACTTTGTATATTTTTGCAAGCTGAAAACAGCTTTTTTATCTTGATTTTGCAAACATAAGCTATTATATATGACATATACAAGAATATGACAGTTTAAATACTTGAAAACGGCGTTTTGTATGCTTTTGCATGCTTAAAACAACTATTTTATCATGATTTCACCAACATTAGCCATAATACACGACAGAAACATGAATATGACAATTAAAATACTTGAAAACAGCATTTTGTATGATTTTGCAAGCTTAAAACAGCTATTTTATCTTGATTTTGCAAACATAAGCCATTACACACGACATATACATGAATATGACCGTTTAAATACTTGAAAACGGTGTTTTGTATGCTTTTGCATGCTTAAAACAGCATTTTTATCTTACTTTCACAAACATTAGCTATTATACACGACAGAAACATGAATATGACAATTTAAATACTTAAAAACAGTATTTTGTATGTTTTTGTAAGCTGAAAACAGCTATTTTATCTTAATTTTGCAAACATAAGCCATTACACACGACATATACATGAACATGACAGTTTAAATATTTGAAAACGGTGTTTTGTATGCTTTTGCATGCTTAAAACAGCATTTTTATCTCGCTTTCACCAACATTAGCTACTATACACGACAGAAACATGAATATGTAATTTAAATACTTAAAAACAGCATTTTGTATGTTTTTGCAAGCTGATAACAGCTATTTTATCTTGATTTTGCAAACATAAGCCATTACACACGACATATATATGTATATGACAGTTTAAATACTTGAAAACGGTGTTTTATATGCTTTTGCATGCCTAAAACAGCATTTTTATCTTGCTTTCAACCACATTAGCTAATATACATGACAGAAACATGAATATGACAGTTTAAATACTTAAAAACAGCATTTTGTATGTTTTTGCAAGCTGAAAACAGCTATTTAATCTTGATTTTGCAAACATAAGCCATTACACACGACATATACATGAATATGACAGTTTAAATACTTGAAAACGGTGTTTTGTTTGCTTTTGCATGCTTAAAACAGTATTTTCATCTTGCTTTCACCAACATTAGCTATTATACGCGACAGAAACATGAATATGACAGTTTAAATACTTAAAAACAGCATATTGTATGTTTTTGCAAGCTGAAAACAGCTATTTTATCTTGATTTTGCAAACATAAGCCATTACACACGACATATACATGAATATGACAGTTTAAATACTTGAAAACGGCGTTTTGTATGATTTTGCATGCTTATAACAGCATATTTAGCTTGCTTTCACCAACATTAGCTATTATACACGACAGAAACATGAATATGACTGTTAAAATACTTGAAAACAGCACTTTGTAAGTTTTTGCAAGCTGAAAACAGCTATTTTATCTTGATTTTGCAAACACAAGCTATTATACACGACATATACAAAAATATGACAGTTTAAATACTTGAAAACGGCGTTTTGTATGCTTTTGCATGCTTAGAACAACAATTTTATTTAGATTTCACCAACGTTAGTCATTATACACGACAGAAACATGAATATGACAATTTAAATACTTGAAAACAGCATTTTGTATGTTTTTGCAAGCCGAAAACAGCTATTTTATCTTGATTTTGCAAACATAAGCCATTACTCACGACATATACATTAATATGGCAGTTTAAATACTTGAAAACAGCACTTTGTATGTTTTTGCAAGCTGAAAACAGCTTTTTTATCTTGATTTTGCAAACATAAGCTATTATACACGACATATACAAGAATATGACAGTTTAAATACTTGAAAACGGCGTTTTGTATGCTTTTGCATGCTTAAAACAACAATTTTATCATGATTTCACCAACATTAGCCATAATACACGACAGAAGCATGAATATGACAATTTAAATACTTGAAAACAGCATTTTGTATGTTTTTGCAAGCTGATAACAGCTATTTTATCTTGATTTTGCAAACATAAGCCATTACACACGACATATATATGTATATGACAGTTTAAATACTTGAAAACGCTGTTTTGTATGCTTTTGTATGCTTAAAACAGAATTTTTATCTTGCTTTCACCAACATTAGCTATTATACACGACAGAAACATGAATATGACAGTTTAAATACTTGAAAACAGCATTTTGTATGTTTTTGCAAGCTGAAAACAGCTATTTTATCTTGATTTTGCAAACATAAGCCATTACACTAGACATATAAATGAATATGATAGTTTAGTTACTTGAAAACGGTGTTTTGTATGCTTTTGCATGCTTAAAACAGAATTTTTATCTTGCTTTCACCAACATTAGCTATTATACACGACAGAAACATGAAGATGACAATATAAATACTTGAAAACAGCATTTTGTATGTTTTTGCAAGCTGAAAACAGCTATTTTATCTTAATTTTGCAAACATAATCCATTACACTAGACATATAAATGAATATGATAGTTTAATTACTTGAAAACGGTGTTTTGTATGCTTTTGCATGCTTAAAACAGCATTTTTATCTTGCTTTCACCAACATTAGCTATTATACACGACAGAAACATGAATATGACAATTTAAATACTTGAAAACAGCATTTTGTATGTTTTTGCAAGCTGATAATAGCTATTTTATCTTGATTTTGCAAACATAAACCATTAGACACGACATATACACGAATATGACAGTTTAAATAATTAAAAACGGTGTTTTGTATGCTTTTGCATACTTTAAACAGCATTTTTATCTTGCTTTCACCAACATTAGCTATTATACACGACAGAAACATGAATATGACAATTTAAATACTTGAAAACAGCATTTTGTATGTTTTTGCAAGATGAAAACATCTAATTTATCTTGATTTTGCAATCATAAGCCATTACACACGACATATACATGAATATGACAGTTTAAATACTTGAAAACGGTGTTTTGTATGCTTTTGCATACTTAAAACAGCATTTTTATCTTGCTTTCACCAACATTAGCTATTATACACGACAGAAACATGAATATGACAATTTAAATACTTGAAAACAGCATTTGGTATGTTTTTGCAAGCTGATAATTGCTATTTTATCTTGATTTTGCAAACCTAAGCCATTACACACGACATATACACGAATATGACAGTTTAAATAATTAAAAACGGTGTTTTGTATGCTTTTGCATACTTTAAACAGCATTTTTATCTTGCTTTCACCAACATTAGCTATTATACACGACAGAAACATGAATATGACAATTTAAATACTTGAAAACAGCATTTTGTATGTTTTTGCAAGCTGAAAACATCTATTTTATCTTGATTTTGCAATCATAAGCCATTACACACGACATATACATGAATATGACAGTTTAAATACTTGAAAACGGTGTTTTGTATGCTTTTGCATGCTTAAAACAGCATATTTATCTTGCTTTTACCAAAATTAGCTATTATACACGACAGAAACATGAATATGACAGTTTAAATACTTGAAAACAGCATTTTGTATGATTTGCAAGCTGAAAACAGCTATGTTATTTTGATTTTGCTAACATAAGCCATTACACACGACATATATATGATATGACAGTTTAAATACTTGAAAACGGTGTTTTGTATGCTTTTGCATGCTTAAAACAACATTTTTATCTTGCTTTCACCAACATTAGCTATTATACACGACAGAAACATGAATATGACAGTTTAAATACTTAAAAACAGCATTTTGTATGTTTTTGCAAGCTGAAAACAGCTATTTTATCTTGATTTTGCAAACATTAGCTATTATACACGACAGAAACATGAATATGACAGTTTAAATACTTGAAAACGGTGTTTTGTATGCTTTTGCATGCTTAAAACAGCATTTTTATCTTGCTTTCACAAACATTAGCTATTATACACAACGGAAACATGAATATGACAATTTAAATACTTGAAATCAGCATTTTGTATGTTTTTGCAAGCTAAAAACAGCTATCTCATCTTGATATTGCAAACATAAGCCATTACACACGACATATACATGAATATGACAGTTTAAATACTTGAAAACGGTGTTTTGTATGCTTTTGCATGCTTAAAACAGCATTTTTATATTACTTTCACAAACATTAGCTATTATACACGACAGAAACATGAATATGACAATTTAAATACTTAAAAACAGCATTTTGTAAGTTTTTGCAAGCTGAAAACAGCTATTTTATCTTGATTTTGCAAACATAAGCCATTACACACGACATATACATGAATATGACAGTTTAAATACTTGAAAACGGTGTTTTGTATGCTTTTGCATGCTTAAAACAGCATTTTTATCTTGCTTTCACCAACATTAGCTTGTAACACCAACTTGTGGCTGTTACGAGCTCCAGAGATGGAGGCCGCTGGCTCAGTCGAAGACGGGGAGGTTCGTTGTAATTACAACAAAAAAATAAGGGCGCCACGTAGTTGAAATATACCAGCATGTACCCAACCACGAAGGTACCTGGAACAAAATAACAAGGCGACAAAGGCGAGAAGGAATTGCAAGGATAAGGCTGACAAAAGGTTGGTAGGCTATTGGTGAGTGGCTCACGAGCACCAGATCGGAGGCTCGCAGCAATAAAATTATTTCAAATAGTAGGAACTTACCGGTGAATTACAACTTACCATAGATAAATAAAGCACACAAACTATTTTATTATATCCTGAAATTTTGAATATAATTTTCCCAAAATAATGAAAGACCAAGCCGTAATTTTGAATTGGCTTTAATGAACAAAATAAATTTAAAAATATAAAACAAAATAATGATTGAATATAATTAAAGCCAAAATATTTAGTTCTATAAACCACACTTTTTATGAGGATGTTCGTAGAAAAATAAATCTTGTTTAAATGAAATCTCATCAGTCAATTATTTACAAACACACTGTAAACTCGCGTTACGGCTTCGGTGCTACTCGACGAAATTAAAAAGATACACTTAAAATTCAAAAGAATTAGAATACGCCCGCGTTGATCAACGTGGTTCACAATAGTCGAGCGCGTGCGCGAAAGTCGCGAAAACGAAATTACAGCGGCTAAGAAAAGTAGAACGATCCGCATAAAATTTCGACGCAAACTTAAAGAAAATACAATAAAATGACAGCTAACTAAGGCTGTTCGCAAATTTACATGAGACATGAAATTGATTAAATAAAGTACAAATGGCTGTAAGCTACAGCTCAACAAAACTATAAAACAGAATTAATGCTACACCAAGAATTGAGCTTGATCTGTGATATGTTGTAAAAAAAATTCAAACACGGTACAACAATAAGCTGTACAACAATAAAAGTTTGTGACTTAGCTGCAGACGCTCAGGCGTGTACTGGTCGCTTCCGGACTGATGGCGTGATGACCTCGCGGGAATGGCAGGTTACTCAGGGATGAGATCACCCCAGGAACACTTCACCGGGAACCAGGAACAGTCGCTCTGATGATGGTAATCAGGTACCTCGCAGCTGGGTGGATACTGGCCGTAATATCGTCGATGGTGACGAAATGGCGGACTAAGTCTCGCGATAAATCAACTCCCCAAAATGGGTGTTCCACGAACAAAATAACGTCTAAAACGTTAATCGAAAAATATATCGTGCGAACGGAAACAAAATTCTCACTAAACAACTCCCCAACAAAGGGTTCGCAACAATGCGAAATAACTTTAGCAAAAAAAAAATTACCACAGAGAACCAACTGGCTTAAGTCACGGCCGTTAACTCACTTCCTTTTTTTTTTCACGTCCTTCGTATTCTACTCAATTTTTGGAGGGAAAAAGATTCAGAAAGAAGGAAGGAAGAATACGCAAACCCATAAGCAGAAAAGAGAAAGATACGATTTTGCGCTTAAATTTAATATTTAAAAAAAGAACTAAACTAAAGACTAAACTACATGTTACATTTCTAATATGTTAATAATAGAGTTGGGGGAAGTAATGAATTAGGATTAAAAGAAAATAGCAGGTTTTAATATTGTACTATAATATAATTAATAAAATTTTATATCAACCGAGAAACGATTTTTATTTAAAGCAAACTACGGTGAAGGTCAGTGAACTACTGTAACACAACCTTTAGCAAACGGTTGTGGCGCTGCTGATGCGCGTTTAACAACAACTAAAATTTAATTAACAAATGTCAACAAAATAAAATGGTAACCTCCAAATGATCAGGCAAATAATATTGAATTTAACGTAGATAGAATTATAAAATTTAAATATTACGGGTAAGGAACTGGCTACTATTTCTATTACTAGGATTGAAACGTTACAAAGTCCCCCCCAACTTCCTTGTGGAAAAATTTCTAACGGAAAATTTTTTCACGCTGATGAACTAAGAAAACCAAAGCATAATACGAATTAAATTATTAAATATCTGGTAGATTATCCGTATTATTAAATCCTGGTTTTAAGTCATTCACATGCCATATGCCTTTTATGTTACCATTATTATCTCGAATTTCATAAGTGCAAGACGAAACTTTACGCTCTATCACAAAAGGACCGATATACTTAGGTGCTAATTTACTCGTAAACTGATCAGCGGCATTTGATAAAGCAAAATTACGTCTCCAAACTATTTGACCTGGTGCAAATTCTACTGCTCTACGCCGTAGGTTATACTGAGTACTGTTTTTACTATACGCAACAGTGAGTTTTTTCCGTACTTCCTCGTAAACTTTGTTAAAGCCAGCAGGACGTAATTGGGGAATATTTTCGCGATCATAACGTACCAAACCGTTTTCCTCAATGCCCGCAGTGCGATATTCTGTACCCGATAGTGTGTGTTCCCTACCGAAATTTATGAAATATGGCGTATATCCCGTCACTTCGTGAGACAGCGTTCTAACAGCGCAACTAGCCATAGGTAAATATTTATCCCAATCTTTGTGTTTATCTTTGACGTAAGCAGCTAACATAGTCTTTATAACTCGATTGACTCTTTCAGCTGGATTGTTCTGAGGATGATACAACGCATTAAACAGAATCTTGACCTCATATCGCTCGCATAGTTTACGAAATTCCGTTGATTTGTATTGAACACCGTTATCACAAATAATAAATTGTGGCACACCAAACAATAAAAATACTTGACTCTCGATATGTTCGACTACAGCTTTCGCGGTGGCAGATCTCAACGGAAACGTTAAAACAAATTTGCTGAAGTAGTCAGCTACCACCAAAATGAAGCGATAACCACGAGATGTCTGTGGCAGAGGTCCGACAAGGTCTGTGCTGATCAGTTGAAACGGCCGCGATAATTTTGGACGAGACCCCATAAATCCAGCAGGTGGTTTATTTACAGCTTTATATGCCATACACACAGGACATTTTCGGATGTAAGCGGCGACATCAGCTCGCATTTTTGGCCAGTAATATTTTTGCTGAAGTTTTCTATATGTTTTAGATACACCTGGATGCCCTGAAGTCGGTGCATCATGCGCTAATTTAATAAGCTCCGCTCGTGACGGCTTAGAGATTGCTTTCTTCCACGACTCGTCTTCGTCCATTAATTCTGGGATACTAGGCGCAATATATTTATAAAGATTCCCATTGTGTATTCGCCAGTCGGAATATTTACGTGGTTGCGTCTGTACTTTCTTAACCATAGCCTGGTACCATTTATCCTCCAGCGCATGCGGCTGATCTAGATCATTAACTTCATCCACGGCGTCAACTGTTACGACGGTGCGCGACAAGCAGTCAGGTACAAGATGTTCTTTCCCTTTCCGATGTACGATTTTATAATAATGTTGTTGCAGTTTTACTGCCCACCTACACAAACGACCGGAAGGATCTTTCAAGTTGTTTAACCAAACGAGCGAGTGATGGTCCGTAATTACGGTAAACTCTACTCCTTCCAAATACGGTCTAAGTTTATCGAGCGCCCAAACTACAGCAAGACACTCTCGTTCTGTCGTGGTATAGTTGCGCTCGGCTTTCTTTAGCGATCGACTCAAGAAACAGACGACTTTCTCACCTTCAGGGAACGTTTGAGTGAGCACAGCACCAAGTCCGAATGAACTGGCGTCTGTTTGAACTGTAAAGGGCCGTGAAAAATCTGGACAGGTGAGAATTGGTGAAGAAACAAGACATTCTTTGAGTTTATCGAAAGATTTTTGGCATGTATCGTCCCAAATCCATTTTCTACCTTTACGTAACAGATTATTGAGCGGTGCGCTGATACTCGAGAAATTTTCCACGAACCTCCGATACCAAGAGGCCATACCGAGGAATTGACGAACTTCAGAGACGGAAGTAGGCACGCGGATCTCAAGAATGGCTCGAACTTTCTCAGGATCAACTTGCAATCCTTGTTTATTAACAATATAACCAAGGTAATGTAACTCCGGTCTACAAAATTTACATTTTTCGCGATTTAACGTTAAACCCGCTGAAGTCAAACGATCAAAAATTTTTTGTAGGATCTCCATATGCTGTTCGAATGTTTCCGAAATTAAGACGATATCGTCGAGATAGACGAAGACATATGGTTCTAAATCGGCTCCCAATACGCGATCAATCAGGCGTTGCCAGGTGGCGGGGGCATTAGTAAGTCCAAACGGCATGCGATTAAAATGGTACAACCCTCTACCTGGAACAGTGAAGGCAGTACATTCCTTGCTACTCTCCTCCATCGGAATTTGCCAATAGGCAGATTTAATATCTAAAGAACTTAGATACTTTGCGCCTCGTAAACGATCCAGAATCGCGGAAACGTAGGGGATGGGGTACGCGTCTTTCTTTGTCACCTGGTTTACTTTGCGAAGATCTACGCAAAATCTATATCCTCCATCTTTCTTTGCAATCATTAAGATTGGTGACGACCATGAACTACGTGAGGGTTCAATTATTCCTTCCGCTAACATCTTATCGAGTTCTTCGTCAATATATCTCTGCATTACGGGAGAAACTGGGTAGTAGCGTTGTCTAATGGGGTCATTGCTCAATAATTTTATTTCATGTTTTACCAGAGTGGTGCAGCCGAGAGAAGTTTTCATACGCGAGAAATTACTGTCTAATATTTCATTTAAGCGCTGATGTTCAACAGACGTAAGTTCACTTTGTGACGTTAATACTGACTCTAAATTTACGTTAGTTTCAGGGGCAAATCTCCATTCCTTACGCTTAAGATCGGGAATAATATCCATGGCACACCAGAAATCCATTCCAAGAATAATGGTACTCGAAATATCAGGAACGATTAAAAAGTCAATTAATTTTACGCGATCTATAAGACGTACTGGTAATGTAACAGATCCTAAACTGGAGCATAAACTACCGTTAGCTATTTTACAGTGTGGACTATCATCATATTTCAGAGAAACATCTAACTTGCGAATTATTTCCCAACCTGCATTCCCAATGATAGAGCGAGAGGCTCCCAAATCTAATAAACAAACAAATTTATGTCCAAAAATTGTAATTTCTAGGTAAGGTCTTTGATCATTTTCTAAATGTGACAAAATAAATTCCAAAACCGCTACTTTATGTGATATCAGATTATTTGAATTGGAACTACTTTCGTTTTTAGTTTTGGTCGCGATATTACGTAAGGAGGGCGTATGGCGACCACTTACTGCCTCCGTGATGCGTTTCCCGAACACTTAGGACAAGTACGAGAAGTGACGTCAGGTTTACCGCATCTAAAACAGTGAATACGTTGCGGTTCTGGACAATTAACGGAACGGTGACCGATAGATTGACAATTCCAGCACTTTAACACTGAACGAAATGGTGGCTGTGCTGCGCGTTGATCGACTATGTCAGCTTGAGCGAGAGTGGATTGCGTTTGGGCTAAGGAAAATGGTGATTGGGCTTCGAAAAGTCTAGGCGAGGGTCGCGGACGATGATAGGCGAGATCTGGCTCTAACGCTTGGTTCGCTGAGGGTGGATTTTTAAAACGTTGAGTATGGGCTTCTGCGGCTTCGAGTTCACAACATAATTCGTCTAATTCCTCCACGGTATTAAATCTTTCTCTAACAACTTGGCGTTGCAGGTAAGGTTGCAAGTTGCGCTTAATTTTGGCTATACGTACTCGTTCACTGGGTTTTTCAGGTAATCTTTCAAATAACCCTTGCATTTTAGCAATGAACACGGCAACTTTTTCATCACTACCCTGAGTGCGATCGCGAATCTCATCCTTTAAGCTAAGTTCGTAATCCCAAGGAAGAAAGGTGCGCTTCAATTCTATCACTAAGTCATCCCAAGAATCAATGATGCTCTTTTTCGACCGAAACCAGGTTAACGCTGGGCCAGAGAATAATTCTACAGCGGAAGCAAATAGCTGACTTTTACTAACGCCTCGTGCCTGCCTCATTTCATCGATGCATTGCAGAAAACTCGACAAATTAGCATCACCATTATATTTTAAATTCCATTTATGAATTCCGCCCGAATTAGTTTGCTCCGATCTACACGATACGCTTAAGGCTGCCGATATCGCTTCTATAGCTTGAGTGACTCGCTTTTCAAATTCGTTTGAGCTAGGGCCAGGACTCGAAGATGCTTTCGGAATCGAATGTTCCGTTTCGCCAAGATCTGTATCAATATTTTCATCGGACTCAACCGTGTTATCACCGGTCATGGAGGTTTCATGTCCCGCGTACAAAATAGCAGACGCTTTAGCCGAGAATTTCAATTTGATATTAAGCAACATTTTATCACATTTAGTAATTAAAGCACCGTGCAACTCTTTTTTATCCTTTTCTTCGTCGCTAAGAGAAATACGTTTGAGTCGGTGAAAGACATGTGCAAGTCTGGTACTAAGTCGCGCATATTCATTCTGATAATTATCTAAATCAAATTTTTCAACCATACCGCTTAATCCGTCTAATTTTTCCCGACAAATTTTTAATTCAGACTCGGGAAGTAATGGAAAATTGGAACTATCTAGAGTTTCACCCGATCGTTCTCGTCGCAAACATTCCCGAAGCTTAGTGCGTTTGTCTCTAACCGGATCCGTATCCTTATGAGGATATCCTCTCAATAATAATTCATAAGAAAGCTCGTCAGAAAGAAGCCTATTTGGATCGATACGAATATCCATTTTGGCACAATATAAAAACGATAAACCAACAATAATATGAACCAAAATAAACAATTGATTTCACAAAAAAAAATAATAAATTTTTTCTCTACATACAATTAAATTATATATGAGTATAACTGTAGCAAGCTGCTGCCGGAAGAAATAATGACGATAAACAATTCCTACCAAAAAAAAAATATAATAAGACCAGTTCTTAGTAATAGCACAACTTTCCACAATTGGAAATTAGGTTAAATATGTCAGCCTTTCTTGATTGAAAGGGGCCCCACGTTGGGCGCCAAAATTTTGTAACACCAACTTGTGGCTGTTACGAGCTCCAGAGATGGAGGCCGCTGGCTCAGTCGAAGACGGGGAGGTTCGTTGTAATTACAACAAAAAAATAAGGGCGCCACGTAGTTGAAATATACCAGCATGTACCCAACCACGAAGGTACCTGGAACAAAATAACAAGGCGACAAAGGCGAGAAGGAATTGCAAGGATAAGGCTGACAAAAGGTTGGTAGGCTATTGGTGAGTGGCTCACGAGCACCAGATCGGAGGCTCGCAGCAATAAAATTATTTCAAATAGTAGGAACTTACCGGTGAATTACAACTTACCATAGATAAATAAAGCACACAAACTATTTTATTATATCCTGAAATTTTGAATATAATTTTCCCAAAATAATGAAAGACCAAGCCGTAATTTTGAATTGGCTTTAATGAACAAAATAAATTTAAAAATATAAAACAAAATAATGATTGAATATAATTAAAGCCAAAATATTTAGTTCTATAAACCACACTTTTTATGAGGATGTTCGTAGAAAAATAAATCTTGTTTAAATGAAATCTCATCAGTCAATTATTTACAAACACACTGTAAACTCGCGTTACGGCTTCGGTGCTACTCGACGAAATTAAAAAGATACACTTAAAATTCAAAAGAATTAGAATACGCCCGCGTTGATCAACGTGGTTCACAATAGTCGAGCGCGTGCGCGAAAGTCGCGAAAACGAAATTACAGCGGCTAAGAAAAGTAGAACGATCCGCATAAAATTTCGACGCAAACTTAAAGAAAATACAATAAAATGACAGCTAACTAAGGCTGTTCGCAAATTTACATGAGACATGAAATTGATTAAATAAAGTACAAATGGCTGTAAGCTACAGCTCAACAAAACTATAAAACAGAATTAATGCTACACCAAGAATTGAGCTTGATCTGTGATATGTTGTAAAAAAAATTCAAACACGGTACAACAATAAGCTGTACAACAATAAAAGTTTGTGACTTAGCTGCAGACGCTCAGGCGTGTACTGGTCGCTTCCGGACTGATGGCGTGATGACCTCGCGGGAATGGCAGGTTACTCAGGGATGAGATCACCCCAGGAACACTTCACCGGGAACCAGGAACAGTCGCTCTGATGATGGTAATCAGGTACCTCGCAGCTGGGTGGATACTGGCCGTAATATCGTCGATGGTGACGAAATGGCGGACTAAGTCTCGCGATAAATCAACTCCCCAAAATGGGTGTTCCACGAACAAAATAACGTCTAAAACGTTAATCGAAAAATATATCGTGCGAACGGAAACAAAATTCTCACTAAACAACTCCCCAACAAAGGGTTCGCAACAATGCGAAATAACTTTAGCAAAAAAAAAATTACCACAGAGAACCAACTGGCTTAAGTCACGGCCGTTAACTCACTTCCTTTTTTTTTTCACGTCCTTCGTATTCTACTCAATTTTTGGAGGGAAAAAGATTCAGAAAGAAGGAAGGAAGAATACGCAAACCCATAAGCAGAAAAGAGAAAGATACGATTTTGCGCTTAAATTTAATATTTAAAAAAAGAACTAAACTAAAGACTAAACTACATGTTACATTTCTAATATGTTAATAATAGAGTTGGGGGAAGTAATGAATTAGGATTAAAAGAAAATAGCAGGTTTTAATATTGTACTATAATATAATTAATAAAATTTTATATCAACCGAGAAACGATTTTTATTTAAAGCAAACTACGGTGAAGGTCAGTGAACTACTGTAACACAACCTTTAGCAAACGGTTGTGGCGCTGCTGATGCGCGTTTAACAACAACTAAAATTTAATTAACAAATGTCAACAAAATAAAATGGTAACCTCCAAATGATCAGGCAAATAATATTGAATTTAACGTAGATAGAATTATAAAATTTAAATATTACGGGTAAGGAACTGGCTACTATTTCTATTACTAGGATTGAAACGTTACAAGCTATTATACACGACAGAAACATAAATATGACAGTTTAAATACTAGAAAACAGCATTTTGTATGTTTTTGCAAGCTAAAAACAGCTATTTTATCTTGAATTTGCAAACATAATCCATTACACTAGACATATAAATGAATATGATAGTTTAATTACTTGAAAACGGTGTTTTGTATGCTTTTGCATGCTTAAAACAGAATTTTTATCTTGCTTTCACCAACATTAGCTATTATACACGACAGAAACATGAAGATGACAATATAAATACTTGAAAACAGCATTTTGTATGTTTTTGCAAGCTGAAAACAGCTATTTTATCTTAATTTTGCAAACATAATCCATTACACTAGACATATAAATGAATATGATAGTTTAATTACTTGAAAACGGTGTTTTGTATGCTTTTGCATGCTTAAAACAGCATTTTTATCTTGCTTTCACCAACATTAGCTATTAAACACGACAGAAACATGAATATGACAGTTTAAATACTTGAAAACAGCATTTTGTATGATTTGCAAGCTGAAAACAGCTATGTTATTTTGATTTTGCAAACATAAGCCATTACACACGACATATATATGAATATGACAGTTTAAATACTTGAAAACGGTGTTTTGTATGCTTTTGCATGCTTAAAACAACATTTTTATCTTGCTTTCACCAACATTAGCTATTATACACGACAGAAACATGAATATGACAGTTTAAATACTTAAAAACAGCATTTTGTATGTTTTTGCAAGCTGAAAACAGCTATTTTATCTTGATTTTGCAAACATTAGCTATTATACACGACAGAAACATGAATATGACAGTTTAAATACTTGAAAACGGTGTTTTGTATGCTTTTGCATGCTTCAAACAGCATTTTTATCTTGCTTTCACAAACATTAGCTATTATACACAACGGAAACATGAATATGACAATTTAAATACTTGAAATCAGCATTTTGTATGTTTTTGCAATCTAAAAACAGCTATCTCATCTTGATATTGCAAACATAAGCCATTACACACGACATATACATGAATATGACAGTTTAAATACTTGAAAACGGTGTTTTGTATGCTTTTGCATGCTTAAAACAGCATTTTTATATTACTTTCACAAACATTAGCTATTATACACGACAGAAACATGAATATGACAATTTAAATACTTAAAAACAGCATTTTGTAAGTTTTTGCAAGCTGAAAACAGCTATTTTATCTTGATTTTGCAAACATAAGCCATTACACACGACATATACATGAATATGACAGTTTAAATACTTGAAAACGGTGTTTTGTATGCTTTTGCATGCTTAAAACAGCATTTTTATCTTACTTTCTTAAACATTAGCTATTATACACGACAGAAACATGAATATGACAATTTAAATACTTAAAAACAGCATTTTGTATGTTTTTGCAAGCTGAAAACAGCTATTTTATCTTGATTTTGCAAACATAAGCCATTACACACGACATATACATGAATATGACAGTTTAAATACTTGAAAACGGTGTTTTGTATGCTTTTGCATGCTTAAAACAGCATTTTTATCTTGCTTTCACCAACATTAGCTATTATACACGACAGAAACATAAATATAACAGTTTAAATACTTGAAAACAGCATTTTGTATGTTTTTGCAAGCTGAAAACAGCTATTTTATCTTGAATTTGCAAACATAATCCATTACACTAGACATATAAATGAATATGATAGTTTAATTACTTGAAAACGGTGTTTTGTATGCTTTTGCATGCTTAAAACAGAATTTTTATCTTGCTTTCACCAACATTAGCTATTATACATGACAGAAACATGAAAATGACAATATAAATACTTGAAAACAGCATTTTGTATGTTTTTGCAAGCTGAAAACAGCTATTTGATCTTGATTTTGCAAACATAAGCCATTACACACGACATATACATGAATATGACAGTTTAAATACTTGAAAACGGTGTTTTGTATGCTTTTGCATGCTTAAAACAGCATTTTATCTTGATTTCACCAACATTAGCTATTATACACGACAGAAACATGAATATGACAGTTTAAATACTTGAAAACAGCATTTTGTATGTTTTTGCAAGCTGAAAACAGCAATTTTATCTTGATTTTGCAAACATAAGCCATTACATACGACATATACATGAATATGACAGTTTAAATACTTGAAAACGGTGTTTTGTATGCTTTTGCATGCTTGAAACAGCATTTTTATCTTGCTTTCACCAACATTAGCTATTATACACGGCAAAAACATGAATATGACAGTTTAAATACTTGAAAACAGCATTTTGTATGTTTTTGCAAGCTGAAAACAGCTATTTTATCTTGATTTTGCAAACATTAGCTATTATACACGACAGAAACATAAATATGACAGTTTAAATACTTGAAAACTGTGTTTTATATGCTTTTGCATGCTTAAGACAGCATTTTTATCTTGATTTCACCAACATTAGCTATTATACATGACAGAAACATAAATATGACAATTTAAATACTTGAAAACAGCATTTTGTATGTTTTTGCAAGCTGATAATAGATATTTTATCTTGATTTTGCAAACATAAGCCATTACACACAACATATACACGAATATGACAGTTTAAATAATTAAAAACGGTGTTTTGTATGCTTTTGCATACTTTAAACAGCATTTTTATTTTGCTTTCACCAACATTAGCTATTATACACGACAGAAACATGAATATGACAATTAAAATACTTGAAAACAGCATTTTGTATGTTTTTGGAAGCTGAAAACAGCTATTTTATCTTGATTTTGCAATCATAAGCCATTACACACGACATATACATGAATATGACAGTTTAAATACTTGAAAACGGTGTTTTGTATGCTTTTGCATGCTTAAAACAGCATTTTTATCTTGCTTTTACCAAAATTAGCTATTATACACGACAGAAACATGAATATGACAGTTTAAATACTTGAAAACAGCATTTTGTATGATTTGCTAGCTAAAAACAGCTATTTTACCTTGATTTTGCAAACATAAGCCATTACACACGACATATACATGAATATGACAGTTTAAATACTTGAAAACGGTGTTTTGTATGCTTTTGCATGCTTAAAACAGCATTTTTAACTTGATTTCACCAACATTAGCTATTATACACGACAGAAACATGAATATGACAGTTTAAATACTTGAAAACAGCATTTTGTATGTTTTTGCAAGCTGAAAACCGCTATTTTATTTTAATTTTGCAAACATAAGCCATTACACACGACATATACATGAATATGACAGTTTAAATACTTGAAAACGGTGTTTTGAATGCTTTTGCATGCTTAATACAGCATTTTTATCTTGCTTTCACCAACATTAGCTATTATACACGACAGAAACATGAATATGACAGTTTAAATACTTAAAAACAGCATTTTGTATGTTTTTGCGAGCTGAAAACAGCTATTTAATCTTGATTTTGCAAACATAAGCCATTACACACGACATATACATGAATATGACTGTTTAAATACTTGAAAACGGTGTTTTGTATGCTTTTGAATACTTAAAACAGCATTTTTATCTTGCTTTCACCAACATTAGCTATTATACACGACAGAAACACGAATATGACAATTTAAATATTTGAACACAGCATTTTGTATGTTTTTTCAAGCTGAAAACAGCTATTTTATCTTGATTTTGCAAACATAAGCCATTACACACGACATATACATGAATATGACAGTTTAAATACTTGAAAACGGTGTTTTGTATGCTTTTGCATGCTTAAAACAGCATTTTTATCTTGCTTTCACCAACATTAGCTATTATACACGACAGAAACATGAATATGACAGTTTAAATATTTAAACAGCATTTTGTATGTTTTTGCAAGCTAAAACAGCTATTTTATCTTGAATTTGCAAAAATAAGCAAATACACACGACATATACATGAATATGACAGTTCAAATACTTGAAATTGCATTTTGTATGTTTTTGCAAGCTAAAAACAGTTATTTTATCTTGATTTTGCAAACATAAGCCATTACACACGACATATACATGAATATGACAGTTTAAATACTTGAAAACGGTGTTTTGTATGCTTTTGCATGCTTAAAACAGCATTCTTATCTTGCTTTCACAAATATTAGCTATTATACGCGACAGAAACATGAATATGACAGTTTAAATACTTGAAAACAGCATTTTGTATGTTTTTGCAATCTGAAAACAGCTATTTAATCTAGATTTTGCAAACATAAGCCATGACACACGACATATACATGAATATGACAGTTTAAATACTTGAAAACAGCATTTTGTATGTTTTTGCAATCTGAAAACAGCTACTTTATCTTGATTTTGAAAACATATTCCATTACACACGACATATACATGAATATGACAGTTTAAATACTTGAAAACGGTGTTTTGTATGCTTTTGCATGCTTAAAACAGCATTTTTATCTTGCTTTCACCAACATTAGCTATTATACACGACAGAAACACGAATATGACAATTTAAATACTTGAAAACAGCATTTTGTATGTTTTTGCAAGCTGAAAACCGCTATTTTATTTTGATTTTGCAAACATAAGCCATTACACACGACATATACATGAATATGACAGTTTAAATACTTGAAAACGGTGTTTTGTATGCTTTTGCATGCTTAAAACAGCATTTTTATCTTACTTCCACAAACATTAGCTATTATACACGACAGAAACATGAATATGACAATTTAAATACTTAAAAACAGCATTTTTTATGTTTTTGCAAGCTGAAAACAGCTATTTTATCTTGATTTTGCAAACATAAGCCATTACACACGATATATACATGAATATGACAGTTTAAATATTTGAAAACGGTGTTTTGTATGCTTTTGCATGCTTAAAACAGCATTTTTATTTAGCTTTCACCAACATTAGCTATTATACACGACAGAAACATAAATATGACAGTTTAAATACTTGAAAACAGCATTTTGTATGTTTTTGCAAGCTGAAAACAGCTATTTTGTCTTGATTTTGCAAACATTATCCATTACACACGACATATACATGAATATGACTGATTAAATACTTGAAAACGGTGTTTTATGTGCTTTTGTATGCTTAAAACAGCATTTTTATCTTGCTTTCACCATTATTAGTTATTATACACGACAGAAACATGATTATTACAATTTAAATACTTGAAAACAGCATTTTGTATATTTTTGCAAGCTGAAAACAGCTATTGTATCTTTATTTTGCAAACATAAGCCATTACACACGACATATACATGAATATGACAGTTTAAATACTTGAAAACGGTGTTTTGTATGCTTTTTCATGCTTAAAACAGCATTTTTATCTTGATTTCACCAACATTAGCTATTATACACGACAGAAACATGAATATGACAGTTTAAATACTTGAAAACAGCATTTTGTATGTTTTTGCAAGCTGAAAACCGCTATTTTATTTTGAATTTGCAAACATATGCCATTACACACGACATATACATGAATATGACAGTTTAAATACTTGAAAACGGTGTTTTGTATGCTTTTGCATGCTTAAAACAGCATTTTTATCTTGATTTCACCAACATTAGCTATTATACACGACAGAAACATGAATATGACAGTTTAAATACTTGAAAACAGCATTTTGTATGTTTTTGCAAGCTGAAAACCGCTATTTTATTTTGATTTTGCAAACATAAGCCATTACACACGACATATACATGAATATGACAGTTTAAATACTTGAAAACGGTGTTTTGAATGCTTTTGCATGCTTAAAACAGCATTTTTATCTTGCTTTCGCCAACATTAGCTTTTATACACGACAAAAACAGGAATATGACAGTTTAAATACTTGAAAACAGCATTTTGTATGTTTTTGCAAGCTGAAAACAGCTATTTTATCTTGATTTTGCAAACATAAGCCATTACACACGACATATACATGAATATGACAGTTTAAATACTTGAAAACGGTGTTTTGTATGCTTTTGCATGCTTAAAACAGCATTATTATCTTGCTTTCACCAACATTAGCTATTATACACGACAGAAACATGAATATGACAGTTTAAATATTTAAATAGCATTTTGCATGTTTTTGCAAGCTGAAAACAGCTATTTTATCTTGATTTTGCAAAAATAAGCAAATACACACGACATATACATGAATATGACAGTATAAATACTTGAAATAGCATTTTGTATATTTTTGCAAGCCAGAAACAGTTATTTTATCTTGATTTTGCAAACATAAGCCATTACATACGACATATACATGAATATGACAGTTTAAATACTTGAAAACTGTGTTTTGTATGCTTTTGCATGCTTAAAACAGCATTTTTATCTTGATTTTGCAAACATAAGTCATTACACACGACATATATATATGAATATGACAGTTTAAATACTTGAAAACGGTGTTTTGTATGCTTTTGCATGCTTAAAACAACATTTTTATCTTGCTTTCACCAACATTAGCTATTATACACGACAGAAACATGAATATGACAGTTTAAATACTTAAAAACAGCATTTTGTATGTTTTTGCAAGCTGAAAACAGCTATTTTATCTTGATTTTGCAAACATTAGCTATTATACACGACAGAAACATGAATATGACAGTTTAAATACTTGAAAACGGTGTTTTGTATGCTTTTGCATGCTTCAAACAGCACTTTTATCTTGCTTTTACAAACATTAGCTATTATACACAACGGAAACATGAATATGACAATTTAAATACTTGAAATCAGCATTTTGTATGTTTTTGCAATCTAAAAACAGCTATCTTATCTTGATATTGCAAACATAAGCCATTACACACGACATATACATGAATATGACAGTTTAAATACTTGAAAACGGTGTTTTGTATGCTTTTGCATGCTTAAAACAGCATTTTTATCTTACTTTCTTAAACATTAGCTATTATACACGACAGAAACATGAATATGACAATTTAAATACTTAAAAACAGCATTTTGTATGTTTTTGCAAGCTGAAAACAGCTATTTTATCTTGATTTTGCAAACATAAGCCATTACACACGACATATACATGAATATGACAGTTTAAATACTTGAAAACGGTGTTTTGTATGCTTTTGCATGCTTAAAACAGCATTTTTATCTTGCTTTCACCAACATTAGCTATTATACACGACAGAAACATGAATATGACAGTTTAAATACTTGAAAACAGCATTTTGTATGATTTGCAAGCTGAAAACAGCTATGTTATTTTGATTTTGCAAACATAAGCCATTACACACGACATATATATGAATATGACAGTTTAAATACTTGAAAACGGTGTTTTGTATGCTTTTGCATGCTTAAAACAACATTTTTATCTTGCTTTCACCAACATTAGCTATTATACACGACAGAAACATGAATATGACAGTTTAAATACTTGAAAACAGCATTTTGTATGTTTTTGCAAGCTGAAAACAGCTATTTTATCTTGATTTTGCAAACATTAGCTATTATACACGACAGAAACATGAATATGACAGTTTAAATACTTGAAAACGGTGTTTTGTGTGCTTTTGTATGCTTAAAACAGCATTTTTATCTTGCTTTCACCATTATTAGTTATTATACACGACAGAAACATAAATATGACAATTTAAATACTTGAAAAAAGCATTTTGTATGTTTTTGCAAGCTGAAAACAGCTATTTTATCTTTATTTTGCAAACATAAGCCATTACACACGACATATACATGAATATGACAGTTTAAATACTTGAAAACGGTGTTTTGTATGCTTTTTCATGCTTAAAACAGCATTTTTATCTTGATTTCACCAACATTAGCTATTATACACGACAGAAACATGAATATGACAGTTTAAATACTTGAAAACAGCATTTTGTATGATTTGCAAGCTGAAAACAGCTATGTTATTTTGATTTTGCAAACATAAGCCATTACACACGACATATATATGAATATGACAGTTTAAATACTTGAAAACGGTGTTTTGTATGCTTTTGCATGCTTAAAACAACATTTTTATCTTGCTTTCACCAACATTAGCTATTATACACGACAGAAACATGAATATGACAGTTTAAATACTTAAAAACAGCATTTTGTATGTTTTTGCAAGCTGAAAACAGCTATTTTATCTTGATTTTGCAAACATTAGCTATTATACACGACAGAAACATGAATATGACAGTTTAAATACTTGAAAACGGTGTTTTGTATGCTTTTGCATGCTACAAACAGCACTTTTATCTTGCTTTTACAAACATTAGCTATTATACACAACGGAAACATGAATATGACAATTTAAATACTTGAAATCAGCATTTTGTATGTTTTTGCAATCTAAAAACAGCTATCTCATCTTGATATTGCAAACATAAGCCATTACACACGACATATACATGAATATGACAGTTTAAATACTTGAAAACGGTGTTTTGTATGCTTTTGCATGCTTAAAACAGCATTTTTATCTTACTTTCTTAAACATTAGCTATTATACACGACAGAAACATGAATATGACAATTTAAATATTTAAAAACAGCATTTTGTATGTTTTTGCAAGCTGAAAACAGCTATTTTATCTTGATTTTGCAAACATAAGCCATTACACACGACATATACATGAATATGACAGTTTAAATACTTGAAAACGGTGTTTTGTATGCTTTTGCATGCTTAAAACAGCATTTTTATCTTGCTTTCACCAACATTAGCTATTATACACGACAGAAACATAAATATGACAGTTTAAATACTTGAAAACAGCATTTTGTATGTTTTTGCAAGCTGAAAACAGCTATTTTATCTTGATTTTGCAAACATAATCCATTACACTAGACATATAAATGAATATGATAGTTTAATTACTTGAAAACGGTGTTTTGTATGCTTTTGCATGCTTAAAACAACATTTTTATCTTGCTTTAACCAACATTAGCTATTATACACGACAGAAACATGAATATGACAGTTTAAATACTTAAAAACAGCATTTTGTATGTTTTTGCAAGCTGAAAACAGCTATTTTATCTTGATTTTGCAAACATAAGCCATTACACACGACATATACATGAATATGACAGTTTAAATACTTGAAAACGGTGTTTTGTATGCTTTTGCATGCTTAAAACAGCATTTTTATCTTGCTTTCACCAACATTAGCTATTATACACGACAGAAACATAAATATGACAGTTTAAATACTTGAAAACAGCATTTTGTATGTTTTTGCAAGCTGAAAACAGCTATTTTATCTTGATTTTGCAAACATAATCCATTACACTAGACATATAAATGAATATGATAGTTTAATTACTTGAAAACGGTGTTTTGTATGCTTTTGCATGCTTAAAACAACATTTTTATCTTGCTTTAACCAACATTAGCTATTATACACGACAGAAACATGAATATGACAGTTTAAATACTTAAAAACAGCATTTTGTATGTTTTTGCAAGCTGAAAACAGCTATTTTATCTTGATTTTGCAAACATTAGCTATTATACACGACAGAAACATGAATATGACAGGTTAAATACTTGAAAACGGTGTTTTGTATGCTTTTGCATGCTTAAAACAGCATTTTTATCTTGCTTTCACCAACATTAGCTATTATACACGACAGAAACATAAATATGACAGTTTAAATACTTGAAAACAGCATTTTGTATGTTTTTGCAAGCTGAAAACAGCTATTTTATCTTGATTTTGCAAACATTAGCTATTATACACGACAGAAACATGAATATGACAGTTTAAATACTTGAAAACTATGTTTTATATGCTTTTGCATGCTTAAAACAGCATTTTTATCTTGCTTTCTCAAACATTAGCTATTATACACAACGGAAACATGAATATGACAATTTAAATACTTGAAATCAGCATTTTGGATGTTTTTGCAAGCTGAAAACAGCTATTTTATCTTGATTTTGCAAACATAAGCCATTACACACGACATATACATGAATATGACAGTTTAAATACTTGAAAACGGTGTTTTGTATGCTTTTGCATGTTTAAAACAGCATTTTTATCTTGCTTTCACCAACATTAGCTATTATACATGACAGAAACATGAATATGACAATTTAAATACTTGAAAACAGAATTTTGTATGTTTTTGCAAGCTGATAATAGATATTTTATCTTGATTTTGCAAACATAAGCCATTACACACAACATATACACGAATATGACAGTTTAAATAATTAAAAACGGTGTTTTGTATGCTTTTGCATACTTTAAACAGCATTTTTATTTTGCTTTCACCAACATTAGCTATTATACACGACAGAAACATGAATATGACAATTTAAATACTTGAAAACAGCATTTTGTATGTTTTTGGAAGCTGAAAACAGCTATTTTATCTTGATTTTGCAATCATAAGCCATTACACACGACATATACATGAATATGACAGTTTAAATACTTGAAAACGGTGTTTTGTATGCTTTTGCATGCTTAAAACAGCATTTTTATCTTGCTTTTACCAAAATTAGCTATTATACACGACAGAAACATGAATATGACAGTTTAAATACTTGAAAACAGCATTTTGTATGATTTGCTAGCTGAAAACAGCTATTTTACCTTGATTTTGCAACCATAAGCCATTACACACGACATATACATGAATATGACAGTTTAAATACTTGAAAACAGTGTTTTGTATTTTTGATTTTTATCTTGATTTCACCAACATTAGCTATTATACACGACAGAAACATGAATATGACTGTTTAAATACTTGAAAACGGTGTTTTGTATGCTTTTGCATGCTTAAAACAGCATTTTTATCTTGCTTTCACCAACATTAGCTATTATACACGACAGAAACATGAATATGACAGTTTAAATACTTGAAAACAGCATTTTGTATGTTTTTGCATGCTGAAAACAGCTATTTTATCTTTATTTTGCAAACATAAGCCATTACACACGACATATACATGAATATGACAGTTTAAATACTTGAAAACGGTGTTTTGTATGCTTTTGCATGCTTAAAACAGCATTTTTAACTTGATTTCACCAACATTAGCTATTATACACGACAGAAACATGAATATGACAGTTTAAATACTTGAAAACAGCATTTTGTATGTTTTTGCAAGCTGAAAACCGCTATTTTATTTTGATTTTGCAAACATAAGCCATTACACACGACATATACATGAATATGACAGTTTAAATACTTGAAAACGGTGTTTTGAATGCTTTTGCATGCTTAAAACAGCATTTTTATCTTGCTTTCACCAACATTAGCTATTATACACGACAGAAACATGAATATGACAGTTTAAATACTTAAAAACAGCATTTTGTATGTTTTTGCAAGCTGAAAACAGCTATTTAATCTTGATTTTGCAAACATAAGCCATTACACACGACATATACATGAATATGACTGTTTAAATACTTGAAAACGGTGTTTTGTATGCTTTTGAATACTTAAAACAGCATTTTTATCTTGCTTTCACCAACATTAGCTATTATACACGACAGAAACACGAATATGACAATTTAAATACTTGAAAACAGCATTTTGTATGTTTTTGCAAGCTGAAAACAGCTATTTTATCTTGATTTTGCAAACATAAGCCATTACACACGACATATACATGAATATGACAGTTTAAATACTTGAAAACGGTGTTTTGTATGCTTTTGCATGCTTAAAACAGCATTTTTATCTTGCTTTCACCAACATTAGCTATTATACACGACAGAAACATGAATATGACAGTTTAAATACTTGAACACAGCATTTTGTATGTTTTTTCAAGCTGAAAACAGCTATTTTATCTTGATTTTGCAAACATAAGCCATTACACACGACATATACATGAATATGACAGTTTAAATACTTGAAAACGGTGTTTTGTATGCTTTTGCATGCTTAAAACAGCATTTTTATCTTGCTTTCACCAACATTAGCTATTATACACGACAGAAACATGAATATGACAGTTTAAATATTTAAACAGCATTTTGTATGTTTCTGCAAGCTAAAACAGCTATTTTATCTTGATTTTGCAAAAATAAGCAAATACACACGACATATACATGAATATGACAGTTCAAATACTTGAAATTGCATTTTGTATGTTTTTGCAAGCTAAAAACAGTTATTTTATCTTGATTTTGCAAACATAAGCCATTACACACGACATATACATGAATATGACAGTTTAAATACTTGAAAACGGTGTTTTGTATGCTTTTGCATGCTTGAAACAGCATTCTTATCTTGCTTTCACAAATATTAGCTATTATACACGACAGAAACATGAATATGACAGTTTAAATACTTGAAAACAGCATTTTGTATGTTTTTGCAATCTGAAAACAGCTATTTAATCTAGATTTTGCAAACATAAGCCATGACACACGACATATACATGAATATGACAGTTTAAATACTTGAAAACAGCATTTTGTATGTTTTTGCAATCTGAAAACAGCTATTTTATCTTGATTTTGAAAACATATTCCATTACACACGACATATACATGGATATGACAGTTTAAATACTTGAAAACGGTGTTTTGTATGCTTTTGCATGCTTAAAACAGCATTTTTATCTTGCTTTCACCAACATTAGCTATTATACACGACAGAAACACGAATATGACAATTTAAATACTTGAAAACAGCATTTTGTATGTTTTTGCAAGCTGAAAACCGCTATTTTATTTTGATTTTGCAAACATAAGCCATTACACACGACATATACATGAATATGACAGTTTAAATACTTGAAAACGGTGTTTTGTATGCTTTTGCATGCTTAAAACAGCATTTTTATCTTACTTCCACAAACATTAGCTATTATACACGACAGAAACATGAATATGACAATTTAAATACTTAAAAACAGCATTTTTTATGTTTTTGCAAGCTGAAAACAGCTATTTTGTCTTGATTTTGCAAACATAAGCCATTACACACGACATATACATGAATATGACAGTTTAAATACTTGAAAACGGTGTTTTGTATGCTTTTGCATGCTTAAAACAGCATTTTTATCTTACTTTCACAAACATTGGCTATTATACACGACAGAAACATAAATATGACAGTTTAAATACTTGAAAACAGCATTTTGTATGTTTTTGCAAGCTGAAAACAGCTATTTTATCTTGATTTTGCAAACATAAGCCATTACACACGACATATACATGAATATGACTGATTAAATACTTGAAAACGGTGTTTTGTGTGCTTTTGTATGCTTAAAACAGCATTTTATCTTGCTTTCAGCATTATTAGTTATTATACACGACAGAAACATAAATATGACAATTTAAATACTTGAAAACAGCATTTTGTATGTTTTTGCAAGCTGAAAACAGCTATTTTATCTTTATTTTGCAAACATAAGCCATTACACACGACATATACATGAATATGACAGTTTAAATACTTGAAAACGGTGTTTTGTATGCTTTTTCATGCTTAAAACAGCATTTTTATCTTGATTTCACCAACATTAGCTATTATACACGACAGAAACATGAATATGACAGTTTAAATACTTGAAAACAGCATTTTGTATGTTTTTGCAAGCTGAAAACCGCTATTTTATATTGATTTTGCAAACATAAGCCATTACACACGACATATACATGAATATGACAGTTTAAATACTTGAAAACGGTGTTTTGTATGCTTTTGCATGCTTAAAACAGCATTTTTATCTTACTTTCACAAACATTAGCTATTATACACGACAGAAACATGAATATTACAATTTAAATACTTAAAAACAGCAATTTTTATGTTTTTGCAAGTTGAAAACAGCTATTTTATCTTAATTTTGCAAACATAAGCCATTACACACGATATATACATGAATATGACAGTTTAAATATTTGAAAACGGTGTTTTGTATGCTTTTGCATGCTTAAAACAGCATTTTTATCTAGCTTTCACCAACATTAGCTATTATACACGACAGCAACATGAATATGACATTTTAAATACTTGAAAACAGCATTTTGTATGTTTTTGCAAGCTGATAACAGCTATTTCATCTTTATTTTGCAAACATAAGCCATTACACACGACATATACATGAATATGACAGTTTAAATACTTGAAAACGGTGTTTTGTATGCTTTTTCATGCTTAAAACAGCATTTTTATCTTGATTTCACCAACATTAGCTATTATACACGACAGAAACATGAATATGACAGTTTAAATACTTGAAAACAGCATTTTGTATGTTTTTGCAAGCTGAAAACCGCTATTTTATTTTGATTTTGCAAACATAAGCCATTACACACGACATATACATGAATATGACAGTTTAAATACTTGAAAACGGTTTATGTATGCTTTTGCATGCTTAAAACAGCATTTTTATCTTACTTTCACAAACATTAGCTATTATACACGACAGAAACATGAATATTACAATTTAAATACTTAAAAACAGCAATTTTTATGTTTTTGCAAGTTGAAAACAGCTATTTTATCTTAATTTTGCAAACATAAGCCATTACAC